>JALHAQ010000180.1:0-15528 GCA_023838395.1 Holcopasites calliopsidis
AGACGCCCGGATGTATGTACTGGACGGGCGTATGTATGTACAGAACGCGCATTTCTATGTGCATGACGCGCGATTCTATATACCTGACGGGCGTATGTATGTACTAGGCGCCCGGATGTATGTACTGAACGGGCGTATGTATGTGCAGAACGCGCATTTCTATGTGCATGACGCGCGATTCTATATACCTGACGGACGTATGTATGTATTTGGTGCGTTGTTCCATGTACTAGAGGGGTGTCGTAATATAATCGACGCACAACTCCATGTACTCGACAGGCGTATGTATGTACCAGGCGCCCGGATGCATGTACTGGACGGCCGTACGTATGTACAGAACGCGCATTTCTGTGTACATGACGCGCGATTCTATTTATCTGACGAACGTATGTATGAATTTGCCGCGTTGTTTCGTGTTCTAGAGGGGTGTCGTTATGTAATCGACGCACGCTGTCATATACTGGACAGGCCTATGTATGTATTAGACGCCCGGATGCATGTACTGGACGGGCGTATGTATGTACAGAACGCGCATTTCTGTGTACATGACGCGCGATGCTATGTCCCGGGCGGGCGTATGTATGTATTTGGCGCGTTGTTCCATGTACTAGAGGGGTGTCGTTATGTAATCGACGCACGCTTCCATGTACTCGACGGGCGTATGTATGTACCAGGCGCCCGGATGCATGTACTGGACGTCCGTACGTATGTACAGAACGCGTATTTCTGTGTACATGCCGCGCGATTCTATATACCTGACGGGCGTATGTATATACTAGGCGTCCGTACGTATATACTGGACGGCCGTACGTATGTACAGAACGCGCATTTGTATGTGCATGACGCGCGATTCTATATACCTGACGGAAGTATGTATGTACTAGGCGCCCGGATGTATGTACTGGACGGGCGTATGTATGTACAGAACGCGCATTTCTATGTGCATGACGCGCGATTCTATATACCTGACGGGCGTATGTATGTACTAGGCGCCCGGATGTATGTACTGGACGAGCGTATGTATGTACAGAACGCGCATTTCTATGTGCATGACGCGAGATTCTATATACCTGACGGGCGTATGTATGTACTAGGCGCCCGGATGTATGTACTGGACGGGCGTATGTATGTACAGAACGCGCATTTCTATGTGCATGACGCGCGATTCTATATACCTGACGGGCGTATGTATGTAGTAGGCGCCCGGATGTATGTACTGGACAGGCGTATGTATGTACAGAACGTGCATTTCTATGTGCATGACGCCCGATTCTATATACATGACGGACGTATGTATGTACTAGGCGCCCGGATGTATGTACTGGACGGCCGTACGTATGTACAGAACGCGCATTTCTGTGTACATGACGCGCGATGCTATGTCCCGGGCGGGCGTATGTATGTATTTGGCGCGTTGTTCCATGTACTAGAGGGGTGTCGTTATGTAATCGACGCGCGCTGTCATATACTGGACAGGCGTATGTATGTACTAGGCGCCCGGATGTATGTACTGGACGGCCGTACGTATGTACAGAACGCGCATTTCTGTGTACATGACGCGCGATTCTATATACCTGACGGAAGTATGTATGTACTAGGCGCCCGGATGTATGTACTGGACTGGCGTATGTATGTACAGAACGCGCATTTCTATGTGCATGACGCGCGATTCTATATACCTGACGGGCGTATGTATGTACTAGGCGCCCGGATGTATGTACTGGACGAGCGTATGTATGTACAGAACGCGCATTTCTATGTGCATGACGCGAGATTCTATATACCTGACGGGCGTATGTATGTACTAGGCGCCCGGATGTATGTACTGGACGGGCGTATGTATGTACAGAACGCGCATTTCTATGTGCATGACGCGCGATTCTATATACCTGACGGGCGTATGTATGTACTAGGCGCCCGGATGTATGTACTGGACAGGCGTATGTATGTACAGAACGTGCATTTCTATGTGCATGACGCCCGATTCTATATACATGACGGACGTATGTATGTACTAGGCGCCCGGATGTATGTACTGGACGGCCGTACGTATGTACAGAACGCGAATATCTGTGTACATGACGCGCGATTCTATATACCTGACGGGCGTATGTATGTACTAGGCGCCCGGATGTATGTACTGGACGGGCGTATGTATGTACAGAACGTGCATTTCTATGTGCATGACGCCCGATTCTATATACATGACGGACGTATGTATGTATTTGGCGCGTTGTTCCATGTACTAGAGGGGTGTCGTTATGTAATCGACGCACGCTTCCATGTACTCGACGGGCGTATGTATGTACCAGGCGCCCGGATGCATGTACTGGACGGCCGTACGTATGTACAGAACGCGCATTTCTGTGTACATGACGCGCGATTCTATATATCTGACGGACGTATGTATGAATTTGGCGCGTTGTTCCATGTACTAGAGGGGTGTCGTTATGTAATCGACGCACGCTGTCATATACTGGACAGCCGTATGTATGTACTAGGCGCACGGATGTATGTACTGGACGGGCGTACGTATGTACAGAACGCGCATTTCTGTGTACATGACGCGCGATGCTATGTCCCGGGCGGGCGTATGTATGTATTTGGCGCGTTGTTCCATGTACTAGAGGGGTGTCGTTATGTAATCGACGCGCGCTGTCATATACTGGACAGGCGTATGTATGTACTAGGCGCCCGGATGTATGTACTGGACGGCCGTACGTATGTACAGAACGCGCATTTCTGTGTACATGACGCGCGATTCTATATACCTGACGGAAGTATGTATGTACTAGGCGCCCGGATGTATGTACTGGACGGGCGTATGTATGTACAGAACGCGCATTTCTATGTGCATGACGCGCGATTCTATATACCTGACGGGCGTATGTATGTACTAGGCGCCCGGATGTATGTACTGGACGAGCGTATGTATGTACAGAACGCGCATTTCTATGTGCATGACGCGAGATTCTATATACCTGACGGGCGTATGTATGTACTAGGCGCCCGGATGTATGTACTGGACGGGCGTATGTATGTACAGAACGCGCATTTCTATGTGCATGACGCGCGATTCTATATAACTGACGGGCGTATGTATGTACTAGGCGCCCGGATGTATGTACAGGACAGGCGTATGTATGTACAGAACGTGCATTTCTATGTGCATGACGCCCGATTCTATATACATGACGGACGTATGTATGTACTAGGCGCCCGGATGTATGTACTGGACGGCCGTACGTATGTACAGAACGCGAATATCTGTGTACATGACGCGCGATTCTATATACCTGACGGGCGTATGTATATACTAGGCGCCCGTACGTATATACTGGACGGCCGTACGTATGTACAGAACGCGCATTTGTATGTGCATGACGCGCGATTCTATATACCTGACGGACGTATGTATGTATTTGGCGCGTTGTTCCATGTACTAGAGGGGTGTCGTTATGTAATCGACGCACGCTTCCATGTACTGGACAGGCGTATGTATGTACCAGGCGCCCGGATGCATGTACTGGACGTCCGTACGTATGTACAGAACGCGTATTTCTGTGTACATGCAGCGCGATTCTATATACCTGACGGGCGTATGTATATACTAGGCGCCCGTACGTATATACTGGACGGCCGTACGTATGTACAGAACGCGCATTTGTATGTGCATGACGCGCGATTCTATATACCTGACGGACGTATGTATGTATTTGGCGCGTTGTTCCATGTACTAGAGGGGTGTCGTTATGTAATCGACGCACGCTTCCATGTACTGGACAGGCGTATGTATGTACGAGGCGCCCGGATGTATGTACTGGACGGCCGTACGTATGTACAGAACGCGAATATCTGTGTACATGACGCGCGATTCTATATACCTGACGGGCGTATGTATGTACTAGGCGCCCGGATGTATGTACTGGACAGGCGTATGTATGTACAGAACGTGCATTTCTATGTGCATGACGCCCGATTCTATATACATGACGGACGTATGTATGTACTAGGCGCCCGGATGTATGTACTGGACGGCCGTACGTATGTACAGAACGCGAATATCTGTGTACATGACGCGCGATTCTATATACCTGACGGGCGTATGTATGTACTAGGCGCCCGGATGTATGTACTGGACGCGCGATTCTATATACCTGACGGAAGTATGTATGTATTTGGCGCGTTGTTCCATGTACTAGAGGGGTGTCGTTATGTAATCGACGCACGCTTCCATGTACTGGACAGGCGTATGTATGTACGAGGCGCCCGGATGTATTTACTGGACGCGCGATTCTATATACCTGACGGAAGTATGTATGTATTTGGCGCGTTGTTCCATGTACTAGAGGGGTGTTGTTATGTAATCGACGCACGCTTCCATGTACTGGACAGGCGTATGAATGTACGAGGCGCCCGGATGAATGTACTGGACGAGCGTATGTATGTACAGAACGCGCATTTCTATGTGCATGACGCGCGATTCTATATACCTGACGGGCGTATGTATGTACTAGGCGCCCGGATGTATGTACTGGACGGGCGTATATATGTACAGAACGCGCATTTCTATGTGCATGACGCGCGATTCTATATACCTGACGGGCGTATGTATGTACTAGGCGCCCGGATGTATGTACTGGACGCGCGATTCTATATACCTGACGGAAGTATGTATGTATTTGGCGCGTTGTTCCATGTACTAGAGGGGTGTCGTTATGTAATCGACGCACGCTTCCATGTACTGGACAGGCGTATGTATGTACGAGGCGCCCGGATGTATTTACTGGACGCGCGATTCTATATACCTGACGGAAGTATGTATGTATTTGGCGCGTTGTTCCATGTACTAGAGGGGTGTCGTAATATAACCGACGCACAATTCCATGTACTCGACAGGCGAATGTATGTACCAGGCGCCCGGATGCATGTACTGGACGGCCGTACGTATGTACAGAACGCGCATTTCTGTGTACATGACGCGCGATTCTATATATCTGACGGACGTATGTATGAATTTGGCGCGTTGTTTCATGTTCTAGAGGGGTGTCGTTATGTAATCGACGCACGCTGTCATATACTGGACAGGCCTATGTATGTATTAGACGCCCGGATGCATGTACTGGACGGGCGTATGTATGTACAGAACGCGCATTGCTATGTACATGACGCGCGATGCTATGTCCCGGACGGCCGTATGTATGTATTTGGCGCGTTGTTCCATGTACTAGAGGGGTGTCGTTATGTAATCGACGCGCGCTGTCATATACTGGACAGGCGTATGTATGTACTAGGCGCCCGGATGTATGTACTGGACGGCCGTACGTATGTACAGAACGCGCATTTCTGTGTACATGACGCGCGATTCTATATACCTGACGGAAGTATGTATGTACTAGGCGCCCGGATGTATGTACTGGGCGGGCGTATGTATGTACAGAACGCGCATTTCTATGTGCATGACGCGCGATTCTATATACCTGACGGGCGTATGTATGTACTAGGCGCCCGGATGTATGTACTGGACGAGCGTATGTATGTACAGAACGCACATTTCTATGTGCATGACGCGAGATTCTATATACCTGACGGGCGTATGTATGTACTAGGCGCCCGGATGTATGTACTGGACGGGCGTATGTATGTACAGAACGCGCATTTCTATGTGCATGACGCGCGATTCTATATACCTGACGGGCGTATGTATGTACTAGGCGCCCGCATGTATGTACTGGACAGGCGTATGTATGTACAGAACGTGCATTTCTATGTGCATGACGCCCGATTCTATATACATGACGGACGTATGTATGTACTAGGCGCCCGGATGTATGTACTGGACGGCCGTACGTATGCACAGAACGCGAATATCTGTGTACTTGACGCGCGATTCTATATACCTGACAGGCGTTCGTATGTACTAGGCGCCCGGATGTATGTACTGGACGGGCGCATGTATGTACAGAACATGCATTTCTATGTGCATTACGCGCGATTCTATGTCCCGGACGGGCGTATGTATGTATTTGGCGCGTTGTTCCATGTACTAGAGGGGTGTCGTTATGTAATCGACGCACGCTGTCATATACTGGACAGGCCTATGTATGTACTAGGCGCCCGGATGTATGTACTGGACGAGCGTATGTATGTACAGAACGCGCATTTCTGTGTACATGACGCGCGATTCTATATATCTGACGGACGTATGTATGAATTTGGCGCGTTGTTTCATGTTCTAGAGGGGTGTCGTTCTGTAATCGACGCACGCTGTCATATACTGGACAGGCCTATGTATGTATTAGACGCCCGGATGCATGTACTGGACGGGCGTATGTATGTACAGAACGCGCATTGCTATGTACATGACGCGCGATGCTATGTCCCGGACGGCCGTATGTATGTATTTGGCGCGTTGTTCCATGTACTAGAGGGGTGTCGTTATGTAATCGACGCACGCTGTCATATACTGGACAGCCGTATGTATGTACTAGGCGCACGGATGTATGTACTGGACGGGCGTACGTATGTACAGAACGCGCATTTCTGTGTACATGACGCGCGATGCTATGTCCCGGGCGGGCGTATGTATGTATTTGGCGCGTTGTTCCATGTACTAGAGGGGTGTCGTTATGTAATCGACGCGCGCTGTCATATACTGGACAGGCGTATGTATGTACTAGGCGCCCGGATGTATGTACTGGACGGCCGTACGTATGTACAGAACGCGCATTTCTGTGTACATGACGCGCGATTCTATATACCTGACGGAAGTATGTATGTACTAGGCGCCCGGATGTATGTACTGCACGGGCGTATGTATGTACAGAACGCGCATTTCTATGTGCATGACGCGCGATTCTATATACCTGACGGGCGTATGTATGTACTAGGCGCCCGGATGTATGTACTGGACGAGCGTATGTATGTACAGAACGCGAATATCTGTGTACATGACGCGCGATTCTATATACCTGACGGGCGTATGTATGTACTAGGCGCCCGGATGTATGTACTGGACGAGCGTATGTATGTACAGAACGCGCATTTCTATGTGCATGACGCGCGATTCTATATACCTGACGGGCGTATGTATGTACTAGGCGCCCGGGTGTATGTACTGGACGGGCGTATGTATGTACAGAACGCGCATTTCTATGTGCATGACGCTCGATTCTATATACCTGACGGGCGTATGTATGTACTAGGCGCCCGGATGTATGTACTGGACGGGCGTATGTATGTACAGAACGCGCATTTCTATGTGCATGACGCGCGATTCTATATACCTGACGGGCGTATGTATGTACTAGGCGCCCGGATGTATGTACTGGACGGGCGTATGTATGTACAGAACGCGCATTTCTATGTGCATGACGCGCGATTCTATATACCTGACGGGCGTATGTATGTACTAGGCGCCCGGATGTATGTACTGGACGGGCGTATGTATGTACAGAACGTGCATTTCTATGTGCATGACGCCCGATTCTATATACATGACGGACGTATGTATGTATTTGGCGCGTTGTTCCATGTACTAGAGGGGTGTCGTTATGTAATCGACGCACGCTTCCATGTACTCGACGGGCGTATGTATGTACCA
The DNA here is from genome assembly GCA_023838395.1 of Holcopasites calliopsidis. Classification (NCBI taxonomy): domain Eukaryota; kingdom Metazoa; phylum Arthropoda; class Insecta; order Hymenoptera; family Apidae; genus Holcopasites; species Holcopasites calliopsidis. Next base: position 7,604 of record JALHAQ010000180.1, read on the forward strand.
GGCGCCCGGATGCATGTACTGGACGTCCGTACGTATGTACAGAACGCGTATTTCTGTGTACATGCCGCGCGATTCTATATACCTGACGGGCGTATGTATATACTAGGCGCCCGTACGTATATACTGGACGGCCGTACGTATGTACAGAACGCGCATTTGTATGTGCATGACGCGCGATTCTATATACCTGACGGACGTATGTATGTATTTGGCTCGTTGTTCCATGTACTAGAGGGGTGTTGTTATGTAATCGACGCACGCTTCCATGTACTGGACGGGCGTATGTATGTACTAGGCGCCCGGATGTATGTACTGGACGGGCGTATGTATGTACAGAACGCGCATTTCTATGTGCATGACGCGCGATTCTATATACCTGACGGGCGTATGTATGTACTAGGCGCCCGGATGTATGTACTGGACGAGCGTATGTATGTACAGAACGCGAATATCTGTGTACATGTCGCGCGATTCTATATACCTGACGGGCGTATGTATGTACTAGGCGCCCGGATGTATGTACTGGACGGGCGTATGTATGTACAGAACGCGCATTTCTATGTGCACGACGCGCGATTCTATATACCTGACGGGCGTATGTATGTACTAGGCGCCCGGATGTATGTACTGGACGGGCGTATGTATGTACAGAACGCGCATTTCTATGTGCATGACGCGCGATTCTATATACCTGACGGGCGTATGTATGTACTAGGCGCCCGGATGTATGTACTGGACGGGCGTATGTATGTACAGAACGTGCATTTCTATGTGCATGACGCCCGATTCTATATACATGACGGACGTATGTATGTATTTGGCGCGTTGTTCCATGTACTAGAGGGGTGTCGTTATGTAATCGACGCACGCTTCCATGTACTCGACGGGCGTATGTATGTACCAGGCGCCCGGATGCATGTACTGGACGTCCGTACGTATGTACAGAACGCGTATTTCTGTGTACATGCCGCGCGATTCTATATACCTGACGGGCGTATGTATATACTAGGCGCCCGTACGTATATACTGGACGGCCGTACGTATGTACAGAACGCGCATTTGTATGTGCATGACGCGCGATTCTATATACCTGACGGACGTATGTATGTATTTGGCTCGTTGTTCCATGTACTAGAGGGGTGTCGTAATATAACCGACGCACAATTCCATGTACTCGACAGGCGAATGTATGTACCAGGCGCCCGGATGCATGTACTGGACGGCCGTACGTATGTACAGAACGCGTATTTCTGTGTACATGCCGCGCGATTCTATATACCTGACGGGCGTATGTATATACTAGGCGCCCGTACGTATATACTGGACGGCCGTACGTATGTACAGTACGCGCATTTGTATGTGCATGACGCGCGATTCTATATACCTGACGGACGTATGTATGTATTTGGCTCGTTGTTCCATGTACTAGAGGGGTGTTGTTATGTAATCGACGCACGCTTCCATGTACTGGACGGGCGTATGTATGTACTAGGCGCCCGGATGTATGTACTGGACGGGCGTATGTATGTACAGAACGCGCATTTCTATGTGCATGACGCGCGATTCTATATACCTGACGGGCGTATGTATGTACTAGGCGCCCGGATGTATGTACTGGACGAGCGTATGTATGTACAGAACGCGAATATCTGTGTACATGACGCGCGATTCTATATACCTGACGGGCGTATGTATGTACTAGGCGCCCGGATGTATGTACTGGACGAGCGTATGTATGTACAGAACGCGCATTTCTATGTGCATGACGCGCGATTCTATATACCTGACGGGCGTATGTATGTACTAGGCGCCCGGGTGTATGTACTGGACGGGCGTATGTATGTACAGAACGCGCATTTCTATGTGCATGACGCGCGATTCTATATACCTGACGGGCGTATGTATGTACTAGGCGCCCGGATGTATGTACTGGACGGGCGTATGTATGTACAGAACGCGCATTTCTATGTGCACGACGCGCGATTCTATATACCTGACGGGCGTATGTATGTACTAGGCGCCCGGATGTATGTACTGGACGGGCGTATGTATGTACAGAACGCGCATTTCTATGTGCATGACGCGCGATTCTATATACCTGACGGGCGTATGTATGTACTAGGCGCCCGGATGTATGTACTGGACGGGCGTATGTATGTACAGAACGTGCATTTCTATGTGCATGACGCCCGATTCTATATACATGACGGACGTATGTATGTATTTGGCGCGTTGTTCCATGTACTAGAGGGGTGTCGTTATGTAATCGACGCACGCTTCCATGTACTCGACGGGCGTATGTATGTACCAGGCGCCCGGATGCATGTACTGGACGTCCGTACGTATGTACAGAACGCGTATTTCTGTGTACATGCCGCGCGATTCTATATACCTGACGGGCGTATGTATATACTAGGCGCCCGTACGTATATACTGGACGGCCGTACGTATGTACAGAACGCGCATTTGTATGTGCATGACGCGCGATTCTATATACCTGACGGACGTATGTATGTATTTGGCTCGTTGTTCTGTGTACTAGAGGGGTGTTGTTATGTAATCGACGCACGCTTCCATGTACTGGACGGGCGTATGTATGTACTAGGCGCCCGGATGTATGTACTGGACGGGCGTATGTATATACAGAACGTGCATTTCTATGTGCATGACGCCCGATTCTATATACATGACGGACGTATGTATGTATTTGGCTCGTTGTTCCATGTACTAGAGGGGTGTCGTAATATAACCGACGCACAATTCCATGTACTCGACGGGCGTATGTATGTACCAGGCGCCCGGATGCATGTACTGGACGAGCGTATGTATGTACAGAACGCGCATTTCTATGTGCATGACGCGCGATTCTATATACCTGACGGGCGTATGTATGTACTAGGCGCCCGGATGTATGTACTGGACGGGCGTATGTATGTACAGAACGCGCATTTCTATGTGCATGACGCGCGATTCTATATACCTGACGGGCGTATGTATGTACTAGGCGCCCGGATGTATGTACTGAACGGGCGTATGTATGTGCAGAACGCGCATTTCTATGTGCATGACGCGCGATTCTATATACCTGACGGGCGTATGTATGTACTAGACGCCCGGATGTATGTACTGGACGGGCGTATGTATGTACAGAACGCGCATTTCTATGTGCATGACGCGCGATTCTATATACCTGACGGGCGTATGTATGTACTAGGCGCCCGGATGTATGTACTGAACGGGCGTATGTATGTGCAGAACGCGCATTTCTATGTGCATGACGCGCGATTCTATATACCTGACGGACGTATGTATGTATTTGGTGCGTTGTTCCATGTACTAGAGGGGTGTCGTAATATAATCGACGCACAACTCCATGTACTCGACAGGCGTATGTATGTACCAGGCGCCCGGATGCATGTACTGGACGGCCGTACGTATGTACAGAACGCGCATTTCTGTGTACATGACGCGCGATTCTATTTATCTGACGAACGTATGTATGAATTTGCCGCGTTGTTTCGTGTTCTAGAGGGGTGTCGTTATGTAATCGACGCACGCTGTCATATACTGGACAGGCCTATGTATGTATTAGACGCCCGGATGCATGTACTGGACGGGCGTATGTATGTACAGAACGCGCATTTCTGTGTACATGACGCGCGATGCTATGTCCCGGGCGGGCGTATGTATGTATTTGGCGCGTTGTTCCATGTACTAGAGGGGTGTCGTTATGTAATCGACGCACGCTTCCATGTACTCGACGGGCGTATGTATGTACCAGGCGCCCGGATGCATGTACTGGACGTCCGTACGTATGTACAGAACGCGTATTTCTGTGTACATGCCGCGCGATTCTATATACCTGACGGGCGTATGTATATACTAGGCGTCCGTACGTATATACTGGACGGCCGTACGTATGTACAGAACGCGCATTTGTATGTGCATGACGCGCGATTCTATATACCTGACGGAAGTATGTATGTACTAGGCGCCCGGATGTATGTACTGGACGGGCGTATGTATGTACAGAACGCGCATTTCTATGTGCATGACGCGCGATTCTATATACCTGACGGGCGTATGTATGTACTAGGCGCCCGGATGTATGTACTGGACGAGCGTATGTATGTACAGAACGCGCATTTCTATGTGCATGACGCGAGATTCTATATACCTGACGGGCGTATGTATGTACTAGGCGCCCGGATGTATGTACTGGACGGGCGTATGTATGTACAGAACGCGCATTTCTATGTGCATGACGCGCGATTCTATATACCTGACGGGCGTATGTATGTAGTAGGCGCCCGGATGTATGTACTGGACAGGCGTATGTATGTACAGAACGTGCATTTCTATGTGCATGACGCCCGATTCTATATACATGACGGACGTATGTATGTACTAGGCGCCCGGATGTATGTACTGGACGGCCGTACGTATGTACAGAACGCGCATTTCTGTGTACATGACGCGCGATGCTATGTCCCGGGCGGGCGTATGTATGTATTTGGCGCGTTGTTCCATGTACTAGAGGGGTGTCGTTATGTAATCGACGCGCGCTGTCATATACTGGACAGGCGTATGTATGTACTAGGCGCCCGGATGTATGTACTGGACGGCCGTACGTATGTACAGAACGCGCATTTCTGTGTACATGACGCGCGATTCTATATACCTGACGGAAGTATGTATGTACTAGGCGCCCGGATGTATGTACTGGACTGGCGTATGTATGTACAGAACGCGCATTTCTATGTGCATGACGCGCGATTCTATATACCTGACGGGCGTATGTATGTACTAGGCGCCCGGATGTATGTACTGGACGAGCGTATGTATGTACAGAACGCGCATTTCTATGTGCATGACGCGAGATTCTATATACCTGACGGGCGTATGTATGTACTAGGCGCCCGGATGTATGTACTGGACGGGCGTATGTATGTACAGAACGCGCATTTCTATGTGCATGACGCGCGATTCTATATACCTGACGGGCGTATGTATGTACTAGGCGCCCGGATGTATGTACTGGACAGGCGTATGTATGTACAGAACGTGCATTTCTATGTGCATGACGCCCGATTCTATATACATGACGGACGTATGTATGTACTAGGCGCCCGGATGTATGTACTGGACGGCCGTACGTATGTACAGAACGCGAATATCTGTGTACATGACGCGCGATTCTATATACCTGACGGGCGTATGTATGTACTAGGCGCCCGGATGTATGTACTGGACGGGCGTATGTATGTACAGAACGTGCATTTCTATGTGCATGACGCCCGATTCTATATACATGACGGACGTATGTATGTATTTGGCGCGTTGTTCCATGTACTAGAGGGGTGTCGTTATGTAATCGACGCACGCTTCCATGTACTCGACGGGCGTATGTATGTACCAGGCGCCCGGATGCATGTACTGGACGGCCGTACGTATGTACAGAACGCGCATTTCTGTGTACATGACGCGCGATTCTATATATCTGACGGACGTATGTATGAATTTGGCGCGTTGTTCCATGTACTAGAGGGGTGTCGTTATGTAATCGACGCACGCTGTCATATACTGGACAGCCGTATGTATGTACTAGGCGCACGGATGTATGTACTGGACGGGCGTACGTATGTACAGAACGCGCATTTCTGTGTACATGACGCGCGATGCTATGTCCCGGGCGGGCGTATGTATGTATTTGGCGCGTTGTTCCATGTACTAGAGGGGTGTCGTTATGTAATCGACGCGCGCTGTCATATACTGGACAGGCGTATGTATGTACTAGGCGCCCGGATGTATGTACTGGACGGCCGTACGTATGTACAGAACGCGCATTTCTGTGTACATGACGCGCGATTCTATATACCTGACGGAAGTATGTATGTACTAGGCGCCCGGATGTATGTACTGGACGGGCGTATGTATGTACAGAACGCGCATTTCTATGTGCATGACGCGCGATTCTATATACCTGACGGGCGTATGTATGTACTAGGCGCCCGGATGTATGTACTGGACGAGCGTATGTATGTACAGAACGCGCATTTCTATGTGCATGACGCGAGATTCTATATACCTGACGGGCGTATGTATGTACTAGGCGCCCGGATGTATGTACTGGACGGGCGTATGTATGTACAGAACGCGCATTTCTATGTGCATGACGCGCGATTCTATATAACTGACGGGCGTATGTATGTACTAGGCGCCCGGATGTATGTACAGGACAGGCGTATGTATGTACAGAACGTGCATTTCTATGTGCATGACGCCCGATTCTATATACATGACGGACGTATGTATGTACTAGGCGCCCGGATGTATGTACTGGACGGCCGTACGTATGTACAGAACGCGAATATCTGTGTACATGACGCGCGATTCTATATACCTGACGGGCGTATGTATATACTAGGCGCCCGTACGTATATACTGGACGGCCGTACGTATGTACAGAACGCGCATTTGTATGTGCATGACGCGCGATTCTATATACCTGACGGACGTATGTATGTATTTGGCGCGTTGTTCCATGTACTAGAGGGGTGTCGTTATGTAATCGACGCACGCTTCCATGTACTGGACAGGCGTATGTATGTACCAGGCGCCCGGATGCATGTACTGGACGTCCGTACGTATGTACAGAACGCGTATTTCTGTGTACATGCAGCGCGATTCTATATACCTGACGGGCGTATGTATATACTAGGCGCCCGTACGTATATACTGGACGGCCGTACGTATGTACAGAACGCGCATTTGTATGTGCATGACGCGCGATTCTATATACCTGACGGACGTATGTATGTATTTGGCGCGTTGTTCCATGTACTAGAGGGGTGTCGTTATGTAATCGACGCACGCTTCCATGTACTGGACAGGCGTATGTATGTACGAGGCGCCCGGATGTATGTACTGGACGGCCGTACGTATGTACAGAACGCGAATATCTGTGTACATGACGCGCGATTCTATATACCTGACGGGCGTATGTATGTACTAGGCGCCCGGATGTATGTACTGGACAGGCGTATGTATGTACAGAACGTGCATTTCTATGTGCATGACGCCCGATTCTATATACATGACGGACGTATGTATGTACTAGGCGCCCGGATGTATGTACTGGACGGCCGTACGTATGTACAGAACGCGAATATCTGTGTACATGACGCGCGATTCTATATACCTGACGGGCGTATGTATGTACTAGGCGCCCGGATGTATGTACTGGACGGGCGTATGTATGTACAGAACGTGCATTTCTATGTTCATGACGCACGATACTATATACATGACGGCCGTATGTATGTACTAGGCGCCCGGATGTATGTACTGGACGCGCGATTCTATATACCTGACGGAAGTATGTATGTATTTGGCGCGTTGTTCCATGTACTAGAGGGGTGTCGTTATGTAATCGACGCACGCTTCCATGTACTGGACAGGCGTATGTATGTACGAGGCGCCCGGATGTATTTACTGGACGCGCGATTCTATATACCTGACGGAAGTATGTATGTATTTGGCGCGTTGTTCCATGTACTAGAGGGGTGTTGTTATGTAATCGACGCACGCTTCCATGTACTGGACAGGCGTATGAATGTACGAGGCGCCCGGATGAATGTACTGGACGAGCGTATGTATGTACAGAACGCGCATTTCTATGTGCATGACGCGCGATTCTATATACCTGACGGGCGTATGTATGTACTAGGCGCCCGGATGTATGTACTGGACGGGCGTATATATGTACAGAACGCGCATTTCTATGTGCATGACGCGCGATTCTATATACCTGACGGGCGTATGTATGTACTAGGCGCCCGGATGTATGTACTGGACGGGCGTATGTATGTACAGAACGTGCATTTCTATGTGCATGACGCCCGATTCTATATACCTGACGGACG
>JALHAQ010000181.1:0-15343 GCA_023838395.1 Holcopasites calliopsidis
GCCCGAATGTATGTACTGGACGGGCGTATGTATGTACAGAACGCGCATTTCTATGTGCATGACGCGCGATTCTATATACCTGACGGGCGTATGTATGTACTAGGCGCCCGGATGTATGTACTGGACGTGCGTATGTATGTACAGAACGCGCATTTCTATGTGCATGACGCGAGATTCTATATACCTGCCGGGCGTATGTATGTACTAGGCGCCCGGATGTATGTACTAGACGGGCGTATGTATGTACAGAACGCGCATTTCTATGTGCATGACGCGCGATTCTATATACCTGACGGGCGTATGTATGTACTAGGCGCCCGGATGTATGTACTGGACAGGCGTATGTATGTACAGAACGTGCATTTCTATGTGCATGACGCCCGATTCTATATACATGACGGACGTATGTATGTACTAGGCGCCCGGATGTATGTACTGGACGGCCGTACGTATGTACAGAACGCGAATATCTGTGTACATGACGCGCGATTCTATATACCTGACGGGCGTATGTATGTACTAGGCGCCCGGATGTATGTACTGGACGAGCGTATGTATGTACAGAACGCGCATTTCTATGTGCATGACGCGAGATTCTATATACCTGACGGGCGTATGTATGTACTAGGCGCCCGGATGTATGTACTGGACGGGCGTATGTATGTACAGAACGCGCATTTCTATGTGCATGACGCACGATTCTATATACCTGACGGGCGTATGTATGTACTAGGCGCCCGGATGTATGTACTGGACGGGCGTATGTATGTACAGAACGCGCATTTCTATGTGCATGACGCGCGATTCTATATACCTGACGGGCGTATGTATGTACTAGGCGCCCGGATGTATGTACTGGACGGGCGTACGTATGTACAGAACGCGCATTTCTGTGTACATGACGCGCGATGCTATGTCCCGGGCGGGCGTATGTATGTATTTGGCGCGTTGTTCCATGTACTAGAGGGGTGTCGTTATGTAATCGACGCGCGCTGTCATATACTGGACAGCCGTATGTATGTACTAGGCGCACGGATGTATGTACTGGACGGGCGTACGTATGTACAGAACGCGCATTTCTGTGTACATGACGCGCGATGCTATGTCCCGGGCGGGCGTATGTATGTATTTGGCGCGTTGTTCCATGTACTAGAGGGGTGTCGTTATGTAATCGACGCGCGCTGTCATATACTGGACAGGCGTATGTATGTACTAGGCGCCCGGATGTATGTACTGGACGGGCGTATGTATGTACAGAACGCGCATTTCTATGTGCATGACGCGCGATTCTATATACCTGACGGGCGTATGTATGTACTAGGCGCCCGGATGTATGTACTGGACAGGCGTATGTATGTACAGAACGTGCATTTCTATGTGCATGACGCCCGATTCTATATACATGACGGACGTATGTATGTACTAGGCGCCCGGATGTATGTACTGGACGGCCGTACGTATGTACAGAACGCGAATATCTGTGTACATGACGCGCGATTCTATATACCTGACGGAAGTATGTATGTACTAGGCGCCCGGATGTATGTACTGGACGGGCGTATGTATGTACAGAACGCGCATTTCTATGTGCATGACGCGCGATTCTATATACCTGACGGGCGTATGTATGTACTAGGCGCCCGGATGTATGTACTGGAGGAGCGTATGTATGTACAGAACGCGCATTTCTGTGTGCATGACGCGAGATTCTATATACCTGACGGGCGTATGTATGTACTAGGCGCCCGGATGTATGTACTGGACGCGCGTATGTATGTACAGAACGCGCATTTCTATGTGCATGACGCGCGATTCTATATACCTGACGGGCGTATGTATGTACTAGGCGCCCGGATGTATGTACTGGACAGGCGTATGTATGTACAGAACGTGCATTTCTATGTGCATGACGCCCGATTCTATATACATGACGGACGTATGTATGTACTAGGCGCCCGGATGTATGTACTGGACGGCCGTACGTATGTACAGAACGCGAATATCTGTGTACATGACGCGCGATTCTATATACCTGACGGGCGTATGTATGTACTAGGCGCCCGGATGTATGTACTGGACGAGCGTATGTATGTACAGAACGCGCATTTCTATGTGCATGACGCGAGATTCTATATACCTGACGGGCGTATGTATGTACTAGGCGCCCGGATGTATGTACTGGACGGGCGTATGTATGTACAGAACGCGCATTTCTATGTGCATGACGCGCGATTCTATATACCTGACGGGCGTATGTATGTACTAGGCGCCCGGATGTATGTACTGGACAGGCGTATGTATGTACAGAACGTGCATTTCTATGTGCATGACGCCCGATTCTATATACATGACGGACGTATGTATGTACTAGGCGCCCGGATGTATGTACTGGACGGCCGTACGTATGTACAGAACGCGAATATCTGTGTACATGACGCGCGATTCTATATACCTGACGGAAGTATGTATGTATTTGGCGCGTTGTTCCATGTACTAGAGGGGTGTTGTTATGTAATCGACGCACGCTTCTATGTACTGGACAGGCGTATGTATGTACGAGGCGCCCGGATGTATGTACTGGACGAGCGTATGTATGTACAGAACGCGCATTGCTATGTACATGACGCGCGATGCTATGTCCCGGACGGCCGTATGTATGTATTTGGCGCGTTGTTCCATGTACTAGAGGGGTGTCGTTATGTAATCGACGCACGCTGTCATATACTGGACAGCCGTATGTATGTACTAGGCGCACGGATGTATGTACTGGACGGGCGTACGTATGTACAGAACGCGCATTTCTGTGTACATGACGCGCGATGCTATGTCCCGGGCGGGCGTATGTATGTATTTGGCGCGTTGTTCCATGTACTAGAGGGGTGTCGTTATGTAATCGACGCACGCTGTCATATACTGGACAGCCGTATGTATGTACTAGGCGCACGGGTGTATGTACTGGACTGGCGTACGTATGTACAGAACGCGCATTTCTGTGTACATGACGCGCGATGCTATGTCCCGGGCGGGCGTATGTATGTATTTGGCGCGTTGTTCCATGTACTAGAGGGGTGTCGTTATGTAACGACGCGCGCTGTCATATACTGGACAGGCGTATGTATGTACTAGGCGCCCGGATGTATGTACTGGACGGCCGTACGTATGTACAGAACGCGCATTTCTGTGTACATGACGCGCGATTCTATATACCTGACGGAAGTATGTATGTACTAGGCGCCCGAATGTATGTACTGGACGGGCGTATGTATGTACAGAACGCGCATTTCTATGTGCATGACGCGCGATTCTATATACCTGACGGGCGTATGTATGTACTAGGCGCCCGGATGTATGTACTGGACGTGCGTATGTATGTACAGAACGCGCATTTCTATGTGCATGACGCGAGATTCTATATACCTGCCGGGCGTATGTATGTACTAGGCGCCCGGATGTATGTACTAGACGGGCGTATGTATGTACAGAACGCGCATTTCTATGTGCATGACGCGCGATTCTATATACCTGACGGGCGTATGTATGTACTAGGCGCCCGGATGTATGTACTGGACAGGCGTATGTATGTACAGAACGTGCATTTCTATGTGCATGACGCCCGATTCTATATACATGACGGACGTATGTATGTACTAGGCGCCCGGATGTATGTACTGGACGGCCGTACGTATGTACAGAACGCGAATATCTGTGTACATGACGCGCGATTCTATATACCTGACGGGCGTATGTATGTACTAGGCGCCCGGATGTATGTACTGGACGAGCGTATGTATGTACAGAACGCGCATTTCTATGTGCATGACGCGAGATTCTATATACCTGACGGGCGTATGTATGTACTAGGCGCCCGGATGTATGTACTGGACGGGCGTATGTATGTACAGAACGCGCATTTCTATGTGCATGACGCACGATTCTATATACCTGACGGGCGTATGTATGTACTAGGCGCCCGGATGTATGTACTGGACGGGCGTATGTATGTACAGAACGCGCATTTCTATGTGCATGACGCGCGATTCTATATACCTGACGGGCGTATGTATGTACTAGGCGCCCGGATGTATGTACTGGACGGGCGTACGTATGTACAGAACGCGCATTTCTGTGTACATGACGCGCGATGCTATGTCCCGGGCGGGCGTATGTATGTATTTGGCGCGTTGTTCCATGTACTAGAGGGGTGTCGTTATGTAATCGACGCGCGCTGTCATATACTGGACAGCCGTATGTATGTACTAGGCGCACGGATGTATGTACTGGACGGGCGTACGTATGTACAGAACGCGCATTTCTGTGTACATGACGCGCGATGCTATGTCCCGGGCGGGCGTATGTATGTATTTGGCGCGTTGTTCCATGTACTAGAGGGGTGTCGTTATGTAATCGACGCGCGCTGTCATATACTGGACAGGCGTATGTATGTACTAGGCGCCCGGATGTATGTACTGGACGGGCGTATGTATGTACAGAACGCGCATTTCTATGTGCATGACGCGCGATTCTATATACCTGACGGGCGTATGTATGTACTAGGCGCCCGGATGTATGTACTGGACAGGCGTATGTATGTACAGAACGTGCATTTCTATGTGCATGACGCCCGATTCTATATACATGACGGACGTATGTATGTACTAGGCGCCCGGATGTATGTACTGGACGGCCGTACGTATGTACAGAACGCGAATATCTGTGTACATGACGCGCGATTCTATATACCTGACGGAAGTATGTATGTACTAGGCGCCCGGATGTATGTACTGGACGGGCGTATGTATGTACAGAACGCGCATTTCTATGTGCATGACGCGCGATTCTATATACCTGACGGGCGTATGTATGTACTAGGCGCCCGGATGTATGTACTGGAGGAGCGTATGTATGTACAGAACGCGCATTTCTGTGTGCATGACGCGAGATTCTATATACCTGACGGGCGTATGTATGTACTAGGCGCCCGGATGTATGTACTGGACGCGCGTATGTATGTACAGAACGCGCATTTCTATGTGCATGACGCGCGATTCTATATACCTGACGGGCGTATGTATGTACTAGGCGCCCGGATGTATGTACTGGACAGGCGTATGTATGTACAGAACGTGCATTTCTATGTGCATGACGCCCGATTCTATATACATGACGGACGTATGTATGTACTAGGCGCCCGGATGTATGTACTGGACGGCCGTACGTATGTACAGAACGCGAATATCTGTGTACATGACGCGCGATTCTATATACCTGACGGGCGTATGTATGTACTAGGCGCCCGGATGTATGTACTGGACGAGCGTATGTATGTACAGAACGCGCATTTCTATGTGCATGACGCGAGATTCTATATACCTGACGGGCGTATGTATGTACTAGGCGCCCGGATGTATGTACTGGACGGGCGTATGTATGTACAGAACGCGCATTTCTATGTGCATGACGCGCGATTCTATATACCTGACGGGCGTATGTATGTACTAGGCGCCCGGATGTATGTACTGGACAGGCGTATGTATGTACAGAACGTGCATTTCTATGTGCATGACGCCCGATTCTATATACATGACGGACGTATGTATGTACTAGGCGCCCGGATGTATGTACTGGACGGCCGTACGTATGTACAGAACGCGAATATCTGTGTACATGACGCGCGATTCTATATACCTGACGGAAGTATGTATGTATTTGGCGCGTTGTTCCATGTACTAGAGGGGTGTTGTTATGTAATCGACGCACGCTTCTATGTACTGGACAGGCGTATGTATGTACGAGGCGCCCGGATGTATGTACTGGACGAGCGTATGTATGTACAGAACGCGCATTTCTATGTGCATGACGCGCGATTCTATATACCTGACAGGCGTATGTATGTACTAGGCGCCCGGATGTATGTACTGGACGGGCGTATGTATGTACAGAACATGCATTTCTATGTGCATTACGCGCGATTCTATGTCCCGGACGGGCGTATGTATGTATTTGGCGCGTTGTTCCATGTACTAGAGGGGTGTCGTTATGTAATCGACGCACGCTGTCATATACTGGACAGGCCTATGTATGTACTAGGCGCCCGGATGTATGTACTGGACGGGCGTATGTATGTACAGAACGCGCATTGCTATGTACATGACGCGCGATGCTATGTCCCGGACGGCCGTATGTATGTATTTGGCGCGTTGTTCCATGTACTAGAGGGGTGTCGTTATGTAATCGACGCACGCTGTCAGATACTGGACAGCCGTATGTATGTACTAGGCGCACGGATGTATGTACTGGACGGGCGTACGTATGTACAGAACGCGCATTTCTGTGTACATGACGCGCGATGCTATGTCCCGGGCGGGCGTATGTATGTATTTGGCGCGTTGTTCCATGTACTAGAGGGGTGTCGTTATGTAATCGACGCGCGCTGTCATATACTGGACAGGCGTATGTATGTACTAGGCGCCCGGATGTATGTACTGGACGGCCGTACGTATGTACAGAACGCGCATTTCTGTGTACATGACGCGCGATTCTATATACCTGACGGAAGTATGTATGTACTAGGCGCCCGGATGTATGTACTGGACGGGCGTATGTATGTACAGAACGTGCATTTCTATGTGCATGACGCCCGATTCTATATACATGACGGACGTATGTATGTATTTGGCGCGTTGTTCCATGTACTAGAGGGGTGTCGTTATGTAATCGACGCACGCTGTCAGATACTGGACAGCCGTATGTATGTACTAGGCGCACGGATGTATGTACTGGACGGGCGTACGTATGTACAGAACGCGCACTTCTATGTGCATGACGCGCGATTCTATATACCTGACGGGCGTATGTATGTATTTGGCGCGTTGTTCCGTGTACTAGAGGGGTGTCGTTATGTAATCGACGCACGCTGTCATATACTGGACAGCCGTATGTATGTACTAGGCGCACGGATGTATGTACTGGACGGGCGTACGTATGTACAGAACGCGCATTTCTGTGTACATGACGCGCGATGCTATGTCCCGGGCGGGCGTATGTATGTATTTGGCGCGTTGTTCCATGTACTAGAGGGGTGTCGTTATGTAATCGACGCACGCTGTCATATACTGGACAGGCCTATGTATGTACTAGGCGCCCGGATGTATGTACTGGACGGGCGTATGTATGTACAGAACGCGCATTTCTATGTGCATGACGCGCGATTCTATATACCTGACGGGCGTATGTATGTACTAGGCGCCCAGATGTATGTACTGGACGGGCGTATGTATGTACAGAACGCGCATTTCTATGTGCATGACGCGCGATTGTATATACCTGACGGGCGTATGTATGTACTAGGCGCCCGGATGTATGTACTGGACGAGCGTATATATGTACAGAACGCGCATTTCTATGTGCATGACGCGCGATTCTATATACCTGACGGGCGTATGTATGTACTAGGCGCCCGGATGTATGTACTCGACGGGCGTATGTATGTACAGAACGTGCATTTCTATGTGCATGACGCGCGATTCTATATACCTGACGGGCGTATGTATGTACTAGGCGCGTTGTTCCATGTACTAGAGGGGTGTCGTTATGTAATCGACGCGCGCTGTCATATACTGGACAGGCGTGTGTATGTACTTTGGCGCCCGGATGTATGTACTGGACGGCCGTACGTATGTACAGAACGCGCATTTCTGTGTGCATGACGCGCGATTCTATATACCTGACGGGCGTATGTATGTACTAGGCGCCCGGATGTATGTACTGGACGGGCGTATGTATGTACAGAACGCGCATTTCTATGTACATGACGCGCGATTCTATATACCTGACGGGCGTATGTATGTACTAGGCGCCCGGATGTATGTACTGGACGGCCGTACGTATGTACAGAACGCGAATATCTGTGTACATGACGCGCGATTCTATATACCTGACGGACGTGTGTATGAATTTGGCGCGTTGTTTCATGTTCTAGAGGGGTGTCGTTATGTAATCGACGCACGCTGTCATATACTGGACAGGCCTATGTATGTATTAGACGCCCGGATGCATGTACTGGACGGGCGTATGTATGTACAGAACGCGCATTGCTATGTGCATGACGCGAGATTCTATATACCTGACGGGCGTATGTATGTACTAGGCGCCCGGATGTATGTACTGGACGGGCGTATGTATGTACAGAACGTGCATTTCTATGTGCATGACGCCCGATTCTATATACATGACGGACGTATGTATGTATTTGGCGCGTTGTTCCATGTACTAGAGGGGTGTCGTTATGTAATCGACGCACGCTTCCATGTACTCGACGGGCGTATGCATGTACCAGGCGCCCGGATGTATGTACTGGACGGGCGTATGTATGTACAGAACGTGCATTTCTATGTGCATGACGCCCGATTCTATATACATGACGGACGTATGTATGTATTTGGCGCGTTGTTCCATGTACTAGAGGGGTGTCGTTATGTAATCGACGCACGCTTCCATGTACTCGACGGGCGTATGTATGTACCAGGCGCCCGGATGCATGTACTGGACGGGCGTATGTATGTACAGAACGCGCATTTCTATGTGCATGACGCGCGATTCTATATACCTGACGGGCGTATGTATGTACTAGGCGCCCGGATGTATGTACTGGACGAGCGTATGTATGTACAGAACGCGCATTTCTATGTGCATGACGCGAGATTCTATATACCTGACGGGCGTATGTATGTACTAGGCGCCCGGATGTATGTACTGGACGGGCGTATGTATGTACAGAACGCGCATTTCTATGTGCATGACGCGCGATTCTATATACCTGACGGGCGTATGTATGTACTAGGCGCCCGGATGTATGTACTGGACAGGCGTATGTATGTACAGAACGTGCATTTCTATGTGCATGACGCCCGATTCTATATACATGACGGACGTATGTATGTACTAGGCGCCCGGATGTATGTACTGGACGGCCGTACGTATGTACAGAACGCGAATATCTGTGTACATGACGCGCGATTCTATATATCTGACGGACGTATGTATAAATTTGGCGCGTTGTTTCATGTTCTAGAGGGGTGTCGTTATGTAATCGACGCACGCTGTCATATACTGGACAGGCCTATGTATGTATTAGACGCCCGGATGCATGTACTGGACGGGCGTATGTATGTACAGAACGCGCATTTCTGTGTACATGACGCGCGATGCTATGTCCCGGGCGGGCGTATGTATGTATTTGGCGCGTTGTTCCATGTACTAGAGGGGTGTCGTTATGTAATCGACGCGCGCTGTCATATACTGGACAGGCGTATGTATGTACTAGGCGCCCGGATGTATGTACTGGACGGCCGTACGTATGTACAGAACGCGCATTTCTGTGTACATGACGCGCGATTCTATATACCTGACGGAAGTATGTATGTACTAGGCGCCCGGATGTATGTACTGGACGGGCGTATGTATGTACAGAACGCGCATTTCTATGTGCATGACGCGCGATTCTATATACCTGACGGGCGTATGTATGTACTAGGCGCCCGGATGTATGTACAGGACAGGCGTATGTATGTACAGAACGTGCATTTCTATGTGCATGACGCCCGATTCTATATACATGACGGACGTATGTATGTACTAGGCGCCCGGATGTATGTACTGGACGGCCGTACGTATGTACAGAACGCGAATATCTGTGTACATGACGCGCGATTTCTATATACCTGACGGGCGTATGTATGTACTAGGCGCCCGGATGTATGTACTGGACGAGCGTATGTATGTACAGAACGCGCATTTCTATGTGCATGACGCGCGATTCTATATACCTGACGGGCGTATGTATGTACTAGGCGCCCGGATGTATGTACTGGACAGGCGTATGTATGTACAGAACGTGCATTTCTATGTGCATGACGCGCGATTCTATATACCTGACGGGCGTATGTATGTACTAGGCGCCCGGATGTATGTACTGGACGGGCGTATGTATGTACAGAACGCGCATTTCTATGTGCATGACGCGCGATTCTATATACCTGACGGGCGTATGTATGTACTAGGCGCCCGGATGTATGTACTGGACGGGCGTGTGTATGTACAGAACGCGCATTTCTATGTGCATGACGCCCGATTCTATATACATGACGGACGTATGTATGTATTTGGCGCGTTGTTCCGTGTACTAGAGGGGTGTCGTTATGTAATCGACGCGCGCTGTCATATACTGGACAGGCGTGTGTATGTACTAGGCGCCCGGATGTATGTACTGGACGGCCGTACGTATGTACAGAACGCGCATTTCTGTGTACATGACGCGCGATTCTATATACCTGACGGAAGTATGTATGTACTAGGCGCCCGGATGTATGTACTGGACGGGCGTATGTATGTACAGAACGCGCATTTCTATGTGCATGACGCGCGATTCTATATACCTGACGGGCGTATGTATGTACTAGGCGCCCGGATGTATGTACTGGACGAGCGTATGTATGTACAGAACGCGCATTTCTATGTGCATGACGCGAGATTCTATATACCTGACGGGCGTATGTATGTACTAGGCGCCCGGATGTATGTACTGGACGGGCGTATGTATGTACAGAACGCGCATTTCTATGTGCATGACGCGCGATTCTATATACCTGACGGGCGTATGTATGTACTAGGCGCCCGGATGTATGTACTGGACAGGCGTATGTATGTACAGAACGCGCATTTCTATGTGCATGACGCGCGATTCTATATACCTGACGGGCGTATGTATGTACTAGGCGCCCGGATGTATGTACTGGACGGGCGTATGTATGTACAGAACGTGCATTTCTATGTGCATGACGCCCGATTCTATATACATGACGGACGTATGTATGTATTTGGCGCGTTGTTCCATGTACTAGAGGGGTGTCGTTATGTAATCGACGCACGCTTCCATGTACTCGACGGGCGTATGTATGTACCAGGCGCCCGGATGCATGTACTGGACGGCCGTACGTATGTACAGAACGCGCATTTCTGTGTACATGACGCGCGATTCTATATATCTGACGGACGTATGTATGAATTTGGCGCGTTGTTTCATGTTCTAGAGGGGTGTCGTTATGTAATCGACGCACGCTGTCATATACTGGACAGGCCTATGTATGTATTAGACGCCCGGATGCATGTACTGGACGGGCGTATGTATGTACAGAACGCGCATTGCTATGTACATGACGCGCGATGCTATGTCCCGGACGGCCGTATGTATGTATTTGGCGCGTTGTTCCATGTACTAGAGGGGTGTCGTTATGTAATCGACGCGCGCTGTCATATACTGGACAGGCGTATGTATGTACTAGGCGCCCGGATGTATGTACTGGACGGCTGTACGTATGTACAGAACGCGCATTTCTGTGTACATGACGCGCGATTCTATATACCTGACGGAAGTATGTATGTACTAGGCGCCCGGATGTATGTACTGGACGGGCGTATGTATGTACAGAACGCGCATTTCTATGTGCATGACGCGCGATTCTATATACCTGACGGGCGTATGTATGTACTAGGCGCCCGGATGTATGTACTGGACGGCCGTACGTATGTACAGAACGCGAATATCTGTGTACATGACGCGCGATTCTATATATCTGACGGACGTATGTATAAATTTGGCGCGTTGTTTCATGTTCTAGAGGGGTGTCGTTATGTAATCGACGCACGCTGTCATATACTGGACAGGCCTATGTATGTATTAGACGCCCGGATGCATGTACTGGACGGGCGTATGTATGTACAGAACGCGCATTGCTATGTACATGACGCGCGATGCTATGTCCCGGACGGCCGTATGTATGTATTTGGCGCGTTGTTCCATGTACTAGAGGGGTGTCGTTATGTAATCGACGCACGCTGTCATATACTGGACAGCCGTATGTATGTACTAGGCGCACGGATGTATGTACTGGACGGGCGTACGTATGTACAGAACGCGAATTTCTGTGTACATGACGCGCGATGCTATGTCCCGGGCGGGCGTATGTATGTATTTGGCGCGTTGTTCCGTGTACTAGAGGGGTGTCGTTATGTAATCGACGCGCGCTGTCATATACTGGACAGGCGTGTGTATGTACTAGGCGCCCGGATGTATGTACTGGACGGCCGTACGTATGTACAGAACGCGCATTTCTGTGTACATGACGCGCGATTCTATATACCTGACGGAAGTATGTATGTACTAGGCGCCCGGATGTATGTACTGGACGGGCGTATGTATGTACAGAACGCGCATTTCTATGTGCATGACGCGCGATTCTATATACCTGACGGGCGTATGTATGTACTAGGCGCCCGGATGTATGTACTGGACAGGCGTATGTATGTACAGAACGTGCATTTCTATGTGCATGACGCCCGATTCTATATACATGACGGACGTATGTATGTACTAGGCGCCCGGATGTATGTACTGGACGGCCGTACGTATGTACAGAACGCGAATATCTGTGTACATGACGCGCGATTCTATATACCTGACGGGCGTATGTATGTACTAGGCGCCCGGATGTATGTACTGGACGAGCGTATGTATGTACAGAACGCGCATTTCTATGTGCATGACGCGCGATTCTATATACCTGACGGGCGTATGTATATACTAGGCGCCCGGATGTATGTACTGGACGGGCGTATGTATGTACAGAACGCGCATTTCTATGTGCATGACGCGCGATTCTATATACCTGACGGGCGTATGTATGTACTAGGCGCCCGGATGTATGTACTGGACGGGCGTATGTATGTACAGAACGCGCATTTCTATGTGCATGACGCGCGATTCTATATACCTGACGGGCGTATGTATGTACTAGGCGCCCGGATGTATGTACTGGACGGGCGTATGTATGTACAGAACGCGCATTTCTATGTGCATGACGCGCGATTCTATATACCTGACGGGCGTATGTATGTACTAGGCGCCCGGATGTATGTACTGGACGGGCGTATGTATGTACAGAACGTGCATTTCTATGTGCATGACGCCCGATTCTATATACATGACGGACGTATGTATGTATTTGGCGCGTTGTTCCATGTACTAGAGGGGTGTCGTTATGTAATCGACGCACGCTTCCATGTACTCGACGGGCGTATGTATGTACCAGGCGCCCGGATGCAGGTACTGGACGGCCGTACGTATGTGCAGAACGCGCATTTCTGTGTACATGACGCGCGATTCTATATATCTGACGGACGTATGAATGAATTTGGCGCGTTGTTTCATGTTCTAGAGGGGTGTCGTTACGTAATCGACATACGCTGTCATATACTGGACAGGCCTATGTATGTATTAGACGCCCGGATGCATGTACTGGACGGGCGTATGTATGTACAGAACGCGCATTGCTATGTACATGACGCGCGATGCTATGTCCCGGACGGCCGTATGTATGTATTTGGCGCGTTGTTCCATGTACTAGAGGGGTGTCGTTATGTAATCGACGCACGCTGTCATATACTGTACAGCCGTATGTATGTACTAGGCGCACGGATGTATGTACTGGACGGGCGTACGTATGTACAGAACGCGCATTTCTGTGTACATGACGCGCGATGCTATGTCCCGGGCGGGCGTATGTATGTATTTGGCGCGTTGTTCCATGTACTAGAGGGGTGTCGTTATGTAATCGACGCACGCTGTCATATACTGGACAGCCGTATGTATGTACTAGGCGCACGGATGTATGTACTGGACGGGCCGTACGTATGTACAGAACGCGCATTTCTGTGTACATGACGCGCGATGCTATGTCCCGGGCGGGCGTATGTATGTATTTGGCGCGTTGTTCCATGTACTAGAGGGGTGTCGTTATGTAATCGACGCGCGCTGTCATATACTGGACAGGCGTATGTATGTACTAGGCGCCCGGATGTATGTACTGGACGGCCGTACGTATGTAAAGAACGCGCATTTCTGTGTACATGATGCGCGATTCTATATACCTGACGGAAGTATGTATGTACTAGGCGCCCGGATGTATGTACTGGACGGGCGTATGTATGTACACAACGCGCATTTCTATGTGCATGACGCGCGATTCTATATACCTGACGGGCGTATGTATGTACTAGGCGCCCGGATGTATGTACTGGACGAGCGTATGTATGTACAGAACGCGCATTTCTATGTGCATGACGCGAGATTCTATATACCTGACGGGCGTATGTATGTACTAGGCGCCCGGATGTATGTACTGGACGGGCGTATGTATGTACAGAACGCGCATTTCTATGTGCATGACGCGCGATTCTATATACCTGACGGGCGTATGTATGTACTAGGCGCCCGGATGTATGTACTGGAGGAGCGTATGTATGTACAGAACGCGCATTTCTGTGTGCATGACGCGAGATTCTATATACCTGACGGGCGTATGTATGTACTAGGCGCCCGGATGTATGTACTGGACGCGCGTATGTATGTACAGAACGCGCATTTCTATGTGCATGACGCGCGATTCTATATACCTGACGGGCGTATGAATGTACTAGGCGCCCGGATGTATGTACTGGACAGGCGTATGTATGTACAGAACGTGCATTTCTATGTGCATGACGCCCGATTCTATATACATGACGGACGTATGTATGTACTAGGCGCCCGGATGTATGTACTGGACGGCCGTACGTATGTACAGAACGCGAATATCTGTGTACATGACGCGCGATTCTATATACCTGACGGGCGTATGTATGTACTAGGCGCCCGGATGTATGTACTGGACGAGCGTATGTATGTACAGAACGCGCATTTCTATGTGCATGACGCGAGATTCTATATACCTGACGGGCGTATGTATGTACTAGGCGCCCGGATGTATGTACTGGACGGGCGTATGTATGTACAGAACGCGCATTTCTATGTGCATGACGCGCGATTCTATATACCTGACGGGCGTATGTATGTACTAGGCGCCCGGATGTATGTACTGGACAGGCGTATGTATGTACAGAACGTGCATTTCTATGTGCATGACGCCCGATTCTATATACATGACGGACGTATGTATGTACTAGGCGCCCGGATGTATGTACTGGACGGCCGTACGTATGTACAGAACGCGAATATCTGTGTACATGACGCGCGATTCTATATACCTGACGGAAGTATGTATGTATTTGGCGCGTTGTTCCATGTACTAGAGGGGTGTTGTTATGTAATCGACGCACGCTTCTATGTACTGGACAGGCGTATGTATGTACGAGGCGCCCGGATGTATGTACTGGACGAGCGTATGTATGTACAGAACGCGCATTTCTATGTGCATGACGCGCGATTCTATATACCTGACAGGCGTATGTA
>JALHAQ010000182.1:0-14904 GCA_023838395.1 Holcopasites calliopsidis
CATGTACTAGAGGGGTGTCGTTATGTAATCGACGCACGCTTCCATGTACTCGACGGGCGTATGTATGTACCAGGCGCCCGGATGCATGTACTGGACGGCCGTACGTATGTACAGAACGCGCATTTCTATGTGCATGACGCGCGATTCTATATACCTGACGGGCGTATGTATGTACTAGGCGCCCGGATGTATGTACTGCACGGGCGTATGTATGTACAGAACGCGCATTTCTATGTGCATGACGCGCGATTCTATATACCTGACGGGCGTATGTATGTACTAGGCGCCCGGATGTATGTACTGGACAGGCGTATGTATGTACAGAAATTGCATTTCTATGTGCATGACGCCCGATTCTATATACATGACGGACGTATGTATGTACTAGGCGCCCGGATGTATGTACTGGACGGCCGTACGTATGTACAGAACGCGAATATCTGTGTACATGACGCGCGATTCTATATACCTGACGGGCGTATGTATGTACTAGGCGCCCGGATGTATGTACTGGACGAGCGTATGTATGTACAGAACGCGCATTTCTATGTGCATGACGCGCGATTCTATATACCTGACGGGCGTATGTATGTACTAGGCGCCCGGATGTATGTACTGGACGGGCGTATGTATGTACAGAACGCGCATTTCTATGTGCATGACGCGCGATTCTATATACCTGACGGGCGTATGTATGTACTAGGCGCCCGGATGTATGTACTGGGACGGGCGTATGTATGTACAGAACGCGCATTTCTATGTGCATGACGCGCGATTCTATATACCTGACGGGCGTATGTATGTACTAGGCGCCCGGATGTATGTACTGGACGGGCGTATGTATGTACAGAACGCGCATTTCTATGTGCATGACGCGCGATTCTATATACCTGACGGGCGTATGTATGTACTAGGCGCCCGGATGTATGTACTGGACGGGCGTATGTATGTACAGAACGCGCATTTCTATGTGCATGACGCGCGATTCTATATACCTGACGGGCGTATGTATGTACTAGGCGCCCGGATGCATGTACTGGACGGCCGTACGTATGTACAGAACGCGCATTTCTGTGTACATGACGCGCGATTCTATATATCTGACGGACGTATGTATGAATTTGGCGCGTTGTTTCATGTTCTAGAGGGGTGTCGTTATGTAATCGACGCACGCTGTCATATACTGGACAGGCCTATGTATGTATTAGATGCCCGGATGCATGTACTGGACGGGCGTATGTATGTACAGAACGCGCATTGCTATGTACATGACGCGCGATGCTATGTCCCGGACGGCCGTATGTATGTATTTGGCGCGTTGTTCCATGTACTAGAGGGGTGTCGTTATGTAATCGACGCACGCTGTCATATACTGGACAGCCGTATGTATGTACTAGGCGCACGGATGTATGTACTGGACGGGCGTACGTATGTACAGAACGCGCATTTCTGTGTACATGACGCGCGATGCTATGTCCCGGGCGGGCGTATGTATGTATTTGGCGCGTTGTTCCATGTACTAGAGGGGTGTCGTTATGTAATCGACGCGCGCTGTCATATACTGGACAGGCGTATGTATGTACTAGGCGCCCGGATGTATGTACTGGACGGCCGTACGAATGTACAGAACGCGCATTTCTGTGTACATGACGCGCGATTCTATATACCTGACGGAAGTATGTATGTACTAGGCGCCCGGATGTATGTACTGGACGGGTGTATGTATGTACAGAACGCGCATTTCTATGGGCATGACGCGCGATTCTATATACCTGACGGACGTATGTATGTATTTGGCGCGTTGTTCCATGTACTAGAGGGGTGTCGTTATGTAATCGACGCGCGCTGTCATATACTGGACAGGCGTATGTATGTACTAGGCGCCCGGATGTATGTACTGGACGGCCGTACGAATGTACAGAACGCGCATTTCTATGTGCATGACGCGCGATTCTATATACCTGACGGGCGTATGTATGTACTAGGCGCCCGGATGTATGTACTGGACGAGCGTATGTATGTACAGAACGCGCATTTCTATGTGCAATACGCGAGATTCTATATACCTGACGGGCGTATGTATGTACTAGGCGCCCGGATGTATGTACTGGACGGCCGTACGTATGTACAGAACGCGCATTTCTGTGTACATGACGCGCGATTCTATATATCTGACGGACGTATGTATGAATTTGGCGCGTTGTTTCATGTTCTAGAGAGGTGTCGTTATGTAATCGACGCACGCTTCCATGTACTCGACGGGCGTATATATGTACCAGGCGCCCGGATGCATGTACTGGACGGCCGGACGTATGTACAGAACGCGCATTTCTGTGTACATGACGCGCGATGCTATGTCCCGGGCGGGCGTATTTATGTATTTGGCGCGTTGTTCCATGTACTAGAGGGGTGTCGTTATGTAATCGACGCGCGCTGTCATATACTGGACAGGCGTATGTATGTACTAGGCGCCCGGATGTATGTACTGGACGGGCGTACGTATGTACAGAACGCGCATTTCTGTGTACATGACGCGCGATGCTATGTCCCGGGCGGGCGTATGTATGTATTTGGCGCGTTGTTCCATGTACTAGAGGGGTGTCGTTATGTAATCGACGCGCGCTGTCATATACTGGACAGGCGTATGTATGTACTAGGCGCCCGGATGTATGTACTGGACGGCCGTACGTATGTACAGAACGCGCATTTCTGTGTACATGACGCGCGATTCTATATACCTGACGGAAGTATGTATGTACTAGGCGCCCGGATGTATGTACTGGACGGGCGTATGTATGTACAGAACGCGCATTTCTATGTGCATGACGCGCGATTCTATATACCTGACGGGCGTATGTATGTACTAGGCGCCCGGATGTATGTACTGGACGAGCGTATGTATGTACAGAACGCGCATTTCTATGTGCAATACGCGAGATTCTATATACCTGACGGGCGTATGTATGTACTAGGCGCCCGGATGTATGTACTGGACGGCCGTACGTATGTACAGAACGCGCATTTCTGTGTACATGACGCGCGATTCTATATATCTGACGGACGTATGTATGAATTTGGCGCGTTGTTTCATGTTCTAGAGAGGTGTCGTTATGTAATCGACGCACGCTTCCATGTACTCGACGGGCGTATATATGTACCAGGCGCCCGGATGCATGTACTGGACGGCCGGACGTATGTACAGAACGCGCATTTCTGTGTACATGACGCGCGATGCTATGTCCCGGGCGGGCGTATTTATGTATTTGGCGCGTTGTTCCATGTACTAGAGGGGTGTCGTTATGTAATCGACGCGCGCTGTCATATACTGGACAGGCGTATGTATGTACTAGGCGCCCGGATGTATGTACTGGACGGGCGTACGTATGTACAGAACGCGCATTTCTGTGTACATGACGCGCGATGCTATGTCCCGGGCGGGCGTATTTATGTATTTGGCGCGTTGTTCCATGTACTAGAGGGGTGTCGTTATGTAATCGACGCGCGCTGTCATATACTGGACAGGCGTATGTATGTACTAGGCGCCCGGATGTATGTACTGGACGGGCGTACGTATGTACAGAACGCGCATTTCTATGTGCATGACGCGCGATTCTATATACCTGACGGGCGTATGTATGTACTAGGCGCCCGGATGTATGTACTGGACGAGCGTATGTATGTACAGAACGCGCATTTCTATGTGCATGACGCGCGATTCTATATACCTGACGGGCGTATGTATGTACTAGGCGCCCGGATGTATGTACTGGACGAGCGTATGTATGTACAGAACGCGCATTTCTATGTGCAATACGCGAGATTCTATATACCTGACGGGCGTATGTATGTACCAGGCGCCCGGATGCATGTACTGGACGGGCGTATGTATGTACAGAACGTGCATTTCTGTGTACATGACGCGCGATGCTATATCCCGGGCGGGCGTATTTATGTATTTGGCGCGTTGTTCCATGTACTAGAGGGGTGTCGTTATGTAATCGACGCGCGCTGTCATATACTGGACAGGCGTATGTATGTACTAGGCGCCCGGATGTATGTACTGGACGGGCGTACGTATGTACAGAACGCGCATTTCTGTGTACATGACGCGCGATGCTATGTCCCGGGCGGGCGTATGTATGTATTTGGCGCGTTGTTCCATGTACTAGAGGGGTGTCGTTATGTAATCGACGCACGCTTCCATGTACTCGACGGGCGTATATATGTACCAGGCGCCCGGATGCATGTACTGGACGGCCGGACGTATGTACAGAACGCGCATTTCTGTGTACATGACGCGCGATGCTATGTCCCGGGCGGGCGTATTTATGTATTTGGCGCGTTGTTCCATGTACTAGAGGGGTGTCGTTATGTAATCGACGCGCGCTGTCATATACTGGACAGGCGTATGTATGTACTAGGCGCCCGGATGTATGTACTGGACGGCCGTACGTATGTACAGAACGCGCATTTCTGTGTACATGACGCGCGATGCTATGTCCCGGGCGGGCGTATGTATGTATTTGGCGCGTTGTTCCATGTACTAGAGGGGTGTCGTTATGTAATCGACGCGCGCTGTCATATACTGGACAGGCGTATGTATGTACTAGGCGCCCGGATGTATGTACTGGACGGCCGTACGTATGTACAGAACGCGCATTTCTGTGTACATGACGCGCGATTCTATATACCTGACGGAAGTATGTATGTACTAGGCGCCCGGATGTATGTACTGGACGGGCGTATGTATGTACAGAACGCGCATTTCTATGTGCATGACGCGCGATTCTATATACCTGACGGGCGTATGTATGTACTAGGCGCCCGGATGTATGTACTGGACGAGAGTATGTATGTACAGAACGCGCATTTCTATGTGCAATACGCGAGATTCTATATACCTGACGGGCGTATGTATGTACTAGGCGCCCGGATGTATGTACTGGACGGCCGTACGTATGTACAGAACGCGAATATGTGTGTACATGACGCGCGATTCTATATACCTGACGGGCGTATGTATGTACTAGGCGCCCGGATGTATTTACTGGACGAGCGTATGTATGTACAGAACGCGCAATTCTATGTGCATGACGCGCGATTCTATATACCTGACGGGCGTATGTATGTACTAGGCGCCCGGATGTATGTACTGGACGGGCGTATGTATGTACAGAACGCGCATTTCTATGTGCATCACGCGCGATTCTATATACCTGACGGGCGTATGTATGTACTAGGCGCCCGGATGTATGTACTGGACGGGCGTATGTATGTACAGAACGCGCATTTCTATGTGCATGACGCGCGATTCTATATACCTGACGGGCGTATGTATGTACTAGGCGCCCGGATGTATGTACTGGACGGGCGTATGTATGTACAGAACGCGCATTTCTATGTGCATGACGCGCGATTCTATATACCTGACGGGCGTATGTATGTACTAGGCGCCCGGATGTATGTACTGGACGGGCGTATGTATGTACAGAACGTGCATTTCTATGTGCATGACGCCCGATTCTATATACATGACGGACGTATGTATGTATTTGGCGCGTTGTTCCATGTACTAGAGGGGTGTCGTTATGTAATCGACGCACGCTTCCATGTACTCGACGTGCGTATGTATGTACCAGGCGCCCGGATGCATGTACTGGACGGCCGTACGTATGTACAGAACACGCATTTCTGTGTACATGACGCGCGATTCTATATATCTGACGGACGTATGTATGAATTTGGCGCGTTGTTTCATGTTCTAGAGGGGTGTCGTTATGTAATCGACGCACGCTGTCATATACTGGACAGGCCTATGTATGTATTAGACGCCCGGATGCATGTACTGGACGGGCGTATGTATGTACAGAACGCGCATTGCTATGTACATGACGCGCGATGCTATGTCCCGGGCGGGCGTATGTATGTATTTGGCGCGTTGTTCCATGTACTAGAGGGGTGTCGTTATGTAACGACGCGCGCTGTCATATACTGGACAGGCGTATGTATGTACTAGGCGCCCGGATGTATGTACTGGACGGCCGTACGTATGTACAGAACGCGCATTTCTGTGTACATGACGCGCGATTCTATATACCTGACGGAAGTATGTATGTACTAGGCGCCCGGATGTATGTACTGGACGGGCGTATGTATGTACAGAACGCGCATTTCTATGTGCATGACGCGCGATTCTATATACCTGACGGGCGTATGTATGTACTAGGCGCCCGGATGTATGTACTGGACGAGCGTATGTATGTACAGAACGCGCATTTCTATGTGCATGACGCGCGATTCTATATACCTGACGGGCGTGTGTATGTACTAGGCGCCCGGATGTATGTACTGGACGGGCGTATGTATGTACAGAACGCGCATTTCTATGTGCATGACGCGCGATTCTATATACCTGACGGGCGTATGTATGTACTAGGCGCCCGGATGTATGTACTGGACGGGCGTATGTATGTACAGAACGCGCATTTCTATGTGCATGACGCGCGATTCTATATACCTGACGGGCGTATGTATGTACTAGGCGCCCGGATGTATGTACTGGACGGGCGTATGTATGTACAGAACGCGCATTTCTATGTGCATGGCGCGCGATTCTATATACCTGACGGGCGTATGTATGTACTAGGCGCCCGGATGTATGTACTGGACGGGCGTATGTATGTACAGAACGTGCATTTCTATGTGCATGACGCCCGATTCTATATACATGACGGACGTATGTATGTATTTGGCGCGTTGTTCCATGTACTAGAGGGGTGTCGTTATGTAATCGACGCACGCTTCCATGTACTCGACGGGCGTATGTATGTACCAGGCGCCCGGATGCATGTACTGGACGGCCGTACGTATGTACAGAACGCGCATTTCTGTGTACATGACGCGCGATTCTATATATCTGACGGGCGTATGTATGAATTTGGCGCGTTGTTTCATGTTCTAGAGGGGTGTCGTTATGTAATCGACGCACGCTGTCATATACTGGACAGGCCTATGTATGTATTAGACGCCCGGATGCATGTACTGGACGGGCGTATGTATGTACAGAACGCGCATTGCTATGTACATGACGCGCGATGCTATGTCCCGGACGGAAGTATGTATGTACTAGGCGCCCGGATGTATGTACTGGACGGGCGTATGTATGTACAGAACGCGCATTTCTATGTGCATGACGCGCGATTCTATATACCTGACGGGCGTATGTATGTACTAGGCGCCCGGATGTATGTACTGGAGGAGCGTATGTATGTACAGAACGCGCATTTCTATGTGCATGACGCGCGATTCTATATACCTGACGGGCGTATGTATGTACTAGGCGCCCGGATGTATGTACTGGACGGGCGTATGTATGTACAGAACGTGCATTTCTATGTGCATGACGCGCGATTCTATATACCTGACGGGCGTATGTATGTACTAGGCGCCCGGATGTATGTACTGGAGGAGCGTATGTATGTACAGAACGCGCATTTCTATGTGCATGACGCGCGATTCTATATACCTGACGGGCGTATGTATGTACTAGGCGCCCGGATGTATGTACTGGACGGGCGTATGTATGTACAGAACGTGCATTTCTATGTGCATGACGCGCGATTCTATATACCTGACGGGCGTATGTATGTACTAGGCGCCCGGATGTATGTACTGGAGGAGCGTATGTATGTACAGAACGCGCATTTCTATGTGCATGACGCGCGATTCTATATACCTGACGGGCGTATGTATGTACTAGGCGCCCGGATGTATGTACTGGACGGGCGTATGTATGTACTAGGCGCCCGGATGTATGTACTGGACAGGCGTATGTATGTACAGAACGTGCATTTCTATGTGCATGACGCCCGATTCTATATATATGACGGACGTATGTATGTACTAGGCGCCCGGATGTATGTACTGGAGGAGCGTATGTATGTACAGAACGCGCATTTCTATGTGCATGACGCGAGATTCTATATACCTGACGGGCGTATGTATGTAGTAGGCGCCCGGATGTATGTACTGGACGGCCGTACGTATGTACAGAACGCGAATATGTGTGTACATGACGCGCGATTCTATATACCTGACGGGCGTATGTATGTACTAGGCGCCTGGATGTATTTACTGGACGAGCGTATGTATGTACAGAACGCGCAGTCCTATGTGCATGACGCGCGATTCTATATACCTGACGGGCGTATGTATGAATTTGGCGCGTTGTTTCATGTTCTAGAGGGGTGTCGTTATGTAATCGACGCACGCTGTCATATACTGGACAGGCCTATGTATGTATTAGACGCCCGGATGCATGTACTGGACGGGCGTATGTATGTACAGAACGCGCATTGCTATGTACATGACGCGCGATGCTATGTCCCGGACGGCCGTATGTATGTATTTGGCGCGTTGTTCCATGTACTAGAGGGGTGTCGTTATGTAATCGACGCACGCTGTCATATACTGGACAGCCGTATGTATGTACTAGGCGCACGGATGTATGTACTGGACGAGCGTATGTATGTACAGAACGCGCATTTCTATGTGCATGACGCGCGATTCTATATACCTGACGGGCGTATGTATGTACTAGGCGCCCTGATGTATGTACTGGACGGGCGTATGTATGTAGAGAACGCGCATTTCTATGTGCATGACGCGCGATTCTATATACCTGACGGGCGTATGTATGTACTAGGCGCCCGGATGTATGTACTGGACGGGCGTATGTATGTACAGAACGCGCATTTCTATGTGCATGACGCGCGATTCTATATACCTGACGGGCGTATGTATGTACTAGGCGCCCGGATGTATGTACTGGACGGGCGTATGTATGTACAGAACGCGCATTTCTATGTGCATGACGCGCGATTCTATATACCTGAAGGGCGTATGTATGTACTAGGCGCCCGGATGTATGTACTGGACGGGCGTATGTATGTACAGAACGTGCATTTCTATGTGCATGACGCCCGATTCTATATACATGACGGACGTATGTATGTATTTGGCGCGTTGTTCCATGTACTAGAGGGGTGTCGTTATGTAATCGACGCACGCTGTCATATACTGGACAGGCCTATGTATGTATTAGACGCCCGGATGCATGTACTGGACGGGCGTATGTATGTACAGAACGCGCATTGCTATGTACATGACGCGCGATGCTATGTCCCGGGCGGGCGTATGTATGTATTTGGCGCGTTGTTCCATGTACTAGAGGGGTGTCGTTATGTAACGACGCGCGCTGTCATATACTGGACAGGCGTATGTATGTACTAGGCGCCCGGATGTATGTACTGGACGGCCGTACGTATGTACAGAACGCGCATTTCTGTGTACATGACGCGCGATTCTATATACCTGACGGAAGTATGTATGTACTAGGCGCCCGGATGTATGTACTGGACGGGCGTATGTATGTACAGAACGCGCATTTCTATGTGCATGACGCGCGATTCTATATACCTGACGGGCGTATGTATGTACTAGGCGCCCGGATGTATGTACTGGACGAGCGTATGTATGTACAGAACGCGCATTTCTATGTGCATGACGCGCGATTCTATATACCTGACGGGCGTGTGTATGTACTAGGCGCCCGGATGTATGTACTGGACGGGCGTATGTATGTACAGAACGCGCATTTCTATGTGCATGACGCGCGATTCTATATACCTGACGGGCGTATGTATGTACTAGGCGCCCGGATGTATGTACTGGACGGGCGTATGTATGTACAGAACGCGCATTTCTATGTGCATGACGCGCGATTCTATATACCTGACGGGCGTATGTATGTACTAGGCGCCCGGATGTATGTACTGGACGGGCGTATGTATGTACTAGGCGCCCGGATGTATGTACTGGACAGGCGTATGTATGTACAGAACGTGCATTTCTATGTGCATGACGCCCGATTCTATATATATGACGGACGTATGTATGTACTAGGCGCCCGGATGTATGTACTGGAGGAGCGTATGTATGTACAGAACGCGCATTTCTATGTGCATGACGCGAGATTCTATATACCTGACGGGCGTATGTATGTACTAGGCGCCCGGATGTATGTACTGGACAGGCGTATGTATGTACAGAACGTGCATTTCTATGTGCATGACGCCCGATTCTATATACATGACGGACGTATGTATGTACTAGGCGCCCGGATGTATGTACTGGACGGCCGTACGTATGTACAGAACGCGAATATCTGTGTACATGACGCGCGATTCTATATACCTGACGGGCGTATGTATGTACTAGGCGCCCGGATGTATGTACTGGACGAGCGTATGTATGTACAGAACGCGCATTTCTATGTGCATGACGCGCGATTCTATATACCTGACGGGCGTATGTATGTACTAGGCGCCCTGATGTATGTACTGGACGGGCGTATGTATGTAGAGAACGCGCATTTCTATGTGCATGACGCGCGATTCTATATACCTGACGGGCGTATGTATGTACTAGGCGCCCGGATGTATGTACTGGACGGGCGTATGTATGTACAGAACGCGCATTTCTATGTGCATGACGCGCGATTCTATATACCTGACGGGCGTATGTATGTACTAGGCGCCCGGATGTATGTACTGGACGGGCGTATGTATGTACAGAACGCGCATTTCTATGTGCATGACGCGCGATTCTATATACCTGACGGGCGTATGTATGTACTAGGCGCCCGGATGTATGTACTGGACGGGCGTATGTATGTACAGAACGTGCATTTCTATGTGCATGACGCCCGATTCTATATACATGACGGACGTATGTATGTATTTGGCGCGTTGTTCCATGTACTAGAGGGGTGTCGTTATGTAATCGACGCACGCTTCCATGTACTCGACGGGCGTATGTATGTACCAGGCGCCCGGATGCATGTACTGGACGGCCGTACGTATGTACAGAACGCGCATTTCTGTGTACATGACGCGCGATTCTATATATCTGACGGACGTGTGTATGAATTTGGCGCGTTGTTTCATGTTCTAGAGGGGTGTCGTTATGTAATCGACGCACGCTGTCATATACTGGACAGGCCTATGTATGTATTAGACGCCCGGATGCATGTACTGGACGGGCGTATGTATGTACAGAACGCGCATTGCTATGTACATGACGCGCGATGCTATGTCCCGGACGGCCGTATGTATGTATTTGGCGCGTTGTTCCATGTACTAGAGGGGTGTCGTTATGTAATCGACGCACGCTGTCATATACTGGACAGCCGTATGTATGTACTAGGCGCACGGATGTATGTACTGGACGGGCGTACGTATGTACAGAACGCGAATTTCTGTGTACATGACGCGCGATGCTATGTCCCGGGCGGGCGTATGTATGTATTTGGCGCGTTGTTCCGTGTACTAGAGGGGTGTCGTTATGTAATCGACGCGCGCTGTCATATACTGGACAGGCGTGTGTATGTACTAGGCGCCCGGATGTATGTACTGGACGGCCGTACGTATGTACAGAACGCGCATTTCTGTGTACATGACGCGCGATTCTATATACCTGACGGAAGTATGTATGTACTAGGCGCCCGGATGTATGTACTGGACGGGCGTATGTATGTACAGAACGCGCATTTCTATGTGCATGACGCGCGATTCTATATACCTGACGGGCGTATGTATGTACTAGGCGCCCGGATGTATGTACTGGACGAGCGTATGTATGTACAGAACGCGCATTTCTATGTGCATGACGCGAGATTCTATATACCTGACGGGCGTATGTATGTACTAGGCGCCCGGATGTATGTACTGGACGGGCGTATGTATGTACAGAACGCGCATTTCTATGTGCATGACGCGCGATTCTATATACTTGACGGGCGTATGTATGTACTAGGCGCCCGGATGTATGTACTGGACAGGCGTATGTATGTACAGAACGTGCATTTCTATGTGCATGACGCCCGATTCTATATACATGACGGACGTATGTATGTACTAGGCGCCCGGATGTATGTACTGGACGGCCGTACGTATGTACAGAACGCGAATATCTGTGTACATGACGCGCGATTCTATATACCTGACGGGCGTATGTATGTACTAGGCGCCCGGATGTATGTACTGGACGAGCGTATGTATGTACAGAACGCGCATTTCTATGTGCATGACGCGCGATTCTATATACCTGACGGGCGTATGTATGTACTAGGCGCCCGGATGTATGTACTGGACGGGCGTATGTATGTACAGAACGCGCATTTCTATGTGCATGACGCGCGATTCTATATACCTGACGGGCGTATGTATGTACTAGGCGCCCGGATGTATGTACTGGACGGGCGTATGTATGTACAGAACGCGCATTTCTATGTGCATGACGCGCGATTCTATATACCTGACGGGCGTATGTATTTACTAGGCGCCCGGATGTATGTACTGGACGGGCGTATGTATGTACAGAACGCGCATTTCTATGTGCATGACGCGCGATTCTATATACCTGACGGGCGTATGTATGTACTAGGCGCCCGGATGTATGTACTGGACGGGCGTATGTATGTACAGAACGTGCATTTCTATGTGCATGACGCCCGATTCTATATACATGACGGACGTATGTATGTATTTGGCGCGTTGTTCCATGTACTAGAGGGGTGTCGTTATGTAATCGACGCACGCTTCCATGTACTCGACGGGCGTATGTATGTACCAGGCGCCCGGATGCAGGTACTGGACGGCCGTACGTATGTACAGAACGCGCATTTCTGTGTACATGACGCGCGATTCTATATATCTGACGGACGTATGTATGAATTTGGCGCGTTGTTTCATGTTCTAGAGGGGTGTCGTTACGTAATCGACGCACGCTGTCATATACTGGACAGGCCTATGTATGTATTAGACGCCCGGATGCATGTACTGGACGGGCGTATGTATGTACAGAACGCGCATTGCTATGTACATGACGCGCGATGCTATGTCCCGGACGGCCGTATGTATGTATTTGGCGCGTTGTTCCATGTACTAGAGGGGTGTCGTTATGTAATCGACGCACGCTGTCATATACTGGACAGCCGTATGTATGTACTAGGCGCACGGATGTATGTACTGGACGGGCGTACGTTTGTACAGAACGCGCATTTCTGTGTACATGACGCGCGATTCTATATACCTGACGGAAGTATGTATGTACTAGGCGCCCGGATGTATGTACTGGACGGGCGTATGTATGTACAGAACGCGCATTTCTATGTGCATGACGCGCGATTCTATATACCTGACGGGCGTATGTATGTACTAGGCGCCCGGATGTATGTACTGGACGAGCGTATGTATGTACAGAACGTGCATTTCTATGTGCATGACGCCCGATTCTATATACATGACGGACGTATGTATGTACTAGGCGCCCGGATGTATGTACTGGACGGCCGTACGTATGTACAGAACGCGAATATCTGTGTACATGACGCGCGATTCTATATACCTGACGGGCGTATGTATGTACTAGGCGCCCGGATGTATGTACTGGACGAGCGTATGTATGTACAGAACGCGCATTTCTATGTGCATGACGCGCGATTCTATATACCTGACGGGCGTATGTATGTACTAGGCGCCCGGATGTATGTACTGGACGGGCGTATGTATGTACAGAACGTGCATTTCTATGTGCATGACGCCCGATTCTATATACATGACGGACGTATGTATGTATTTGGCGCGTTGTTCCATGTACTAGAGGGGTGTCGTTATGTAATCGACGCACGCTTCCATGTACTCGACAGGCGTATGTATGTACCAGGCGCCCGGATGCATGTACTGGACGGCCGTACGTATGTACAGAACGCGCATTTCTGTGTACATGACGCGCGATTCTATATATCTGACGGACGTGTGTATGAATTTGGCGCGTTGTTTCATGTTCTAGAGGGGTGTCGTTATGTAATCGACGCACGCTGTCATATACTGGACAGGCCTATGTATGTATTAGACGCCCGGATGCATGTACTGGACGGGCGTATGTATGTACAGAACGCGCATTGCTATGTACATGACGCGCGATGCTATGTCCCGGACGGCCGTATGTATGTATTTGGCGCGTTGTTCCATGTACTAGAGGGGTGTCGTTATGTAATCGACGCACGCTGTCAGATACTGGACAGCCGTATGTATGTACTAGGCGCACGGATGTATGTACTGGACGGGCGTACGTATGTACAGAACGCGCATTTCTGTGTACATGACGCGCGATTCTATATACCTGACGGAAGTGTGTATGTACTAGGCGCCCGGATGTATGTACTGGACGGGCGTATGTATGTACAGAACGCGCATTTCTATGTGCATGACGCGCGATTCTATATACCTGACGGGCGTATGTATGTACTAGGCGCCCGGATGTATGTACTGGACGAGCGTATGTATGTACAGAACGCGCATTTCTATGTGCATGACGCGAGATTCTATATACCTGACGGGCGTATGTATGTACTAGGCGCCCGGATGTATGTACTGGACGGGCGTATGTATGTACAGAACGCGCATTTCTATGTGCATGACGCGCGATTGTATATACCTGACGGGCGTATGTATGTACTAGGCGCCCGGATGTATGTAC
Organism: Holcopasites calliopsidis; assembly: GCA_023838395.1. Taxonomy (NCBI): domain Eukaryota; kingdom Metazoa; phylum Arthropoda; class Insecta; order Hymenoptera; family Apidae; genus Holcopasites; species Holcopasites calliopsidis. The sequence goes on from JALHAQ010000182.1 coordinate 14,602, forward strand.
TGGACAGGCGTATGTATGTACAGAACGTGCATTTCTATGTGCATGACGCCCGATTCTATATACATGACGGACGTATGTATGTACTAGGCGCCCGGATGTATGTACTGGACGGCCGTACGTATGTACAGAACGCGAATATCTGTGTACATGACGCGCGATTCTATATATCTGACGGACGTATGTATGTACTAGGCGCCCGGATGTATGTACTGGACGGCCGTACGTATGTACAGAACGCGCATTTCTGTGTACATGACGCGCGATTCTATATACCTGACGGAAGTATGTATGTACTAGGCGCCC
>JALHAQ010000183.1:0-14902 GCA_023838395.1 Holcopasites calliopsidis
CATGTACACAGAAATGCGCGTTCTGTACATACGTACGGCCGTCCAGTACATGCATCCGGGCGCCTGGTACATACATACGCCTGTCGAGTACATGGAATTGTGCGTCGATTATATTACGACACCCCTCCAGTACATGGAACAACGCGCCAAATACATACATACGCCCGTCAGGTATATAGAATCGCGCGTCATGCACATAGAAATGCGCGTTCTGTACATACATACGCCCGTCCAGTACATACATCCGGGCGCCTACTACATACATACTCCCGTCAGGTATATAGAATCTCGCGTCATGCACATAGAAATGCGCGTTCTGTACATACATACGCTCGTCCAGTACATACATCCGGGCGCCTAGTACATACATACTTCCGTCAGGTATATAGAATCGCGCGTCATGTACACAGAAATGCGCGTTCTGTACATACGTACGGCCGTCCAGTACATGCATCCGGGCGCCTGGTACATACATACGCCTGTCGAGTACATGGAATTGTGCGTCGATTATATTACGACACCCCTCTAGTACATGGAACAACGCGCCAAATACATACATACGTCCGTCAGGTATATAGAATCGCGCGTCATGCACATACAAATGCGCGTTCTGTACATACGTACGGCCGTCCAGTATATACGTACGGGCGCCTAGTATATACATACGCCCGTCAGGTATATAGAATCGCGCGGCATGTACACAGAAATACGCGTTCTGTACATACGTACGGACGTCCAGTAGATGCATCCGGGCGCCTGGTACATACATACGCCCGTCGAGTACATGGAAGCGTGCGTCGATTACATAACGACACCCCTCTAGTACATGGAACAACGCGCCAAATACATACATACGTCCGTCCTGTATATAGAATCGGGCGTCATGCACATAGAAATGCACGTTCTGTACATACATACGCCCGTCCAGTACATACATCCGGGCGCCTAGTACATACATACGCCCGTCAGGTATATAGAATCGCGCGTCATGCACATACAAATGCGCGTTCTGTACATACGTACGGCCGTCCAGTATATACGTACGGGCGCCTAGTATATACATACGCCCGTCAGGTATATAGAATCGCGCGTCATGCACATACAAATGCGCGTTCTGTACATACGTACGGCCGTCCAGTATATACGTACGGGCGCCTAGTATATACATACGCCCGTCAGGTATATAGAATCGCGCGGCATGTACACAGAAATACGCGTTCTGTACATACGTACGGACGTCCAGTACATGCATCCGGGCGCCTGGTACATACATACGCCCGTCGAGTACATGGAAGCGTGCGTCGATTACATAACGACACCCCTCTAGTACATGGACCAACGCGCCAAATACATACATACTTCCGTCAGGTATATAGAATCGCGCGTCCAGTACATACATCCGGGCGCCTCGTACATACATACGCCTGCCCAGTACATGGAAGCGTGCGTCGATTACATAACGACACCCCTCTAGTACATGTAACAACGCGCCAAATAGATACATACTTCCGTCAGGTATATAGAATCGCGCGTCCAGTACATACATCCGGGCGCCTCGTACATACATACGCCTATCCAGTACATGGAAGCGTGCGTCGATTACATAACGACACCCCTCTAGTACATGGAACAACGCGCCAAATACATACATACGCCCGTCCGGGACATAGAATCGCGCGTAATGCACATAGATATGCAGGTTCTGCACATACATACGCCCGTCCAGTACATACATACGCCTGTCAGGTATATAGAATCGCACGTCATGCAGATAGAAATGCTCGTTCTGTACATACATACGCTCGTCCAGTACATACATCCAGGCGCCTCGTAAATACATACGCCTGTCCAGTACATGGAAGCGTGCGTCGATTACATAACGACACCCCTCTAGTACATGGAACAACGCGCCAAATACATACATACTTCCGTCAGGTATATAGAATCGCGCGTCCAGTACATACATCCGGGCGCCTCGTACATACATACGCCTGTCCAGTACATGGAAGCGTGCGTCGATTACATAACGACACCCCTCTAGTACATGGAACAACGCGCCAAATACATACATACTTCCGTCAGGTATATAGAATCGCGCGTCATGTACACAGATATTCGCGCTCTGTACATACGTACGGCCGTCCAGTACATACATCCGGGCGCCTAGTACATACATACGTCCGTCATGTAATAGAATCGGGGGTCATGCACATAGAAATGCACGTTCTGTACATACATACGCCCGTCCAGTACATACATCGGGGCGCCTAGTACATACATACGCCCGTCAGGTATATAGAATCGCGCGTCATGCACATAGAAATGCGCGTTCTGTACATACATACGCCCGTCCAGTACATACATCCGGGCGTAGTACATACATACGCCCGTCAGGTATATAGAATCTCGCGTCATGCACATAGAAATGCGTGTTCTGTACATACATACGCTCGTCCAGTACATACATCCGGGCGCCTAGTACATACATAGGCCTGTCCAGTATATGACAGCGTGCGTCGATTACATAACGACACCCCTCTAGTACATGGAACAACGCGCCAAATACATACATACGTCCGTCAGGTATATAGAATCGAGCGTCATGTACACAGATATTCGCGTTCTGTACATACGTACGACCGTCCAGTACATGCATCCGGGCGCCTGGTACATACATACGCCTGTCGACTATATGACAGCGTGCGTCGATTACATAACGGCACCCCTCTAGTACATGGAACAACGCGCCAAATACATACATACGTCCGTCATGTATATAGAATCGCGCGTCATGCACATAGAAATGCGCGTTCTGTACATACATGCGCTCGTCCAGTACATACATCCGGGCGCCTGGTACATACATGCGCCTGTCCAGTATATGACAGCGTGCGTCGATTATATAACGACACCCCTCTAGTACATGGAACAACGCGCCAAATACATACATACGCCCGGCCGGGACATAGCATCGTGCGTCATGTGCACAGAAGTGCGCGTTCTGTACATACGTACGGCCGTCCAGTACATACATCCGGGCGCCTAGTACATACATACGCCTGTCCAGTATATGACAGCGCGCGTCGATTACATAACGACACCCCTCTAGTACATGGAACAACGCGCCAAATATATACATACGGCCGTCCGGGACATAGCATCGCGCGTCATGTACACAGAAATGCGCGTTCTGTACATACGTACGCCCGTCCAGTACATACATCCGTGCGCCTAGTACATACATACGGCTGTCCAGTATATGACAGCGTGCGTCGATTACATAACGACACCCCTCTAGTACATGGAACAACGCGCCAAATATATACATACGGCCGTCCGGGACATAGCATCGCGCGTCATGTACATAGCAATGCGCGTTCTGTACATACATACGCCCGTCCAGTACATGCATCCGGGCGTCTAATACATACATAGGCCTGTCCAGTATATGACAGCGTGCGTCGATTACATAACGACATCCCTCTAGAACATGAAACAACGCGCCAAATACATACATACGTCCGTCATGTATATAGAATCGGGCGTCATGCACATAGAAATGCACGTTCTGTACATACGTACGCCCGTCCAGTACATACATCCGTGCGCCTGGTACATACATACGCCTGTCGAGTACATGGAAGTGTGCGTCGACTATATTACGACACCCCTCTAGTAGATGGAACAACGCGCCAAATACATACATACGCCCGTCCGGGACATAGAATCGCGCGTAATGCACATAGAAATGCACGTTCTGTACATACATACGCCCGTCCAGTACATACATCCGGGCGCCTAGTACATACATACGCCCGTCAGGTATATAGAATCGCGCGTCATGCACATAGAAATGCGCGTTCTGTACATACATACGCCCGTCCAGTACATACATCCGGGCGCCTAGTACATACATACGCCCGTCAGGTATATAGAATCTCGCGTCATGCACATAGAAATGCGCGTTCTGTACATACATACGCTCGTCCAGTACATACATCCGGGCGCCTAGTACATACATACGTCCGTCATGTATATAGAATCGGGCGTCATGCACATAGAAATGCGCGTTCTGTACATACGTACGGCCATCCAGTATATACGTACGGGCGCCTAGTATATACATACGCCCGTCAGGTATATAGAATCGCGCGGCATGTACACAGAAATACGCGTTCTGTACATACGTACGGACGTCCTGTACATGCATCCGGGCGCCTGGTACATACATACGCCCGTCGAGTACATGGAAGCGTGCGTCGATTACATAACGACACCCCTCTAGTACATGGAACAACGCGCCAAATACATACATACGTCCGTCATGTATATAGAATCGGGCGTCATGCACATAGAAATGCGCGTTCTGTACATACGTACGGCCGTCCAGTACATACATCCGTGCGCTTGGTACATACATACGCCTGTCGAGTACACGGAATTGTGCGTCGATTATATTACGACACCCCTCTAGAACATGGAACAACGCGCCAAATACATACATATGGCCGTCCGGGACAAAGCATCGCGCGTCATGTACATAGCAATGCGCGTTCTGTACATACGTACGCCCGTCCAGTACATACATCCGTGCGCCTGGTACATACATACGCCTGTCGAGTACATGGAAGTGTGCGTCGACTATATTACGACACCCCTCTAGTAGATGGAACAACACGCCAAATACATACATACGCCCGCCCGGGACATAGCATCGCGCGTTCTGTACATACATCCGCCCGTCCAGCACGAACATCCGTGCGCCTAGTATATACATACGCCTGTCCAGTACATGGAAGCGTGCGTGATTACATAACGACACCCCTCTAGTACATGGAACAACGCGCCAAATACATACATACGCCCGTCCGGGACATAGCATCGCGCGTCATGTACACAGAAATTCGCGTTCTGTACATACGTACGGCCGTCCAGTACATGCATCCGGGCGCCTGGTACATACATACGCCTGTCGAGTACACGGTATTGTGCATCGATTATATTACGACACCCCTCTAGTACATGGAACAACGCGCCAAATACATACATACGCCCGTCCGGGACATAGAATCGCGCGTAATGCACATAGAAATGCAGGTTCTGCACATACATACGCCCGTCCAGTACATACATCCGGGCGCCTAGTACATACATACGCCTGTCGAGTACATGGAAGTGTGCGTCGACTATATTACGACACCCCTCTAGTAGATGGAACAACACGCCAAATACATACATACGCCCGCCCGGGACATAGCATCGCGCGTTCTGTACATACATACGCTCGTCCAGTACATACATCCGTGCGCCTGGTACATACATACGCCTGTCGAGTACATGGAAGCGTGCGTCGATTACATAACGACACCCCTCTAGTACATGGAACAACGCGCCAAATACATACATACGTCCGTCATGTATATAGAATCGGGCGTCATGCACATAGAAATGCGCGTTCTGTACATACGTACGGCCATCCAGTATATACGTACGGGCGCCTAGTATATACATACGCCCGTCAGGTATATAGAATCGCGCGTCCAGTACATGCATCCGGGCGCCTGGTACATACATACGCCCGTCGAGTACATGGAAGCGTGCGTCGATTACATAACGACACCCCTCTAGTACATGGAACAACGCGCCAAATACATACATACGTCCGTCATGTATATAGAATCGGGCGTCATGCACATAGAAATGCGCGTTCTGTACATACGTACGGCCGTCCAGTACATACATCCGTGCGCTTGGTACATACATACGCCTGTCGAGTACACGGAATTGTGCGTCGATTATATTACGACACCCCTCTAGAACATGGAACAACGCGCCAAATACATACATATGGCCGTCCGGGACAAAGCATCGCGCGTCATGTACATAGCAATGCGCGTTCTGTACATACGTACGCCCGTCCAGTACATACATCCGTGCGCCTGGTACATACATACGCCTGTCGAGTACATGGAAGTGTGCGTCGACTATATTACGACACCCCTCTAGTAGATGGAACAACACGCCAAATACATACATACGCCCGCCCGGGACATAGCATCGCGCGTTCTGTACATACATACGCTCGTCCAGTACATACATCCGTGCGCCTGGTACATACATACGCCTGTCGAGTACATGGAAGTGTGCGTCGACTATATTACGACACCCCTCTAGTAGATGGAACAACACGCCAAATACATACATACGCCCGCCCGGGACATAGCATCGCGCGTTCTGTACATACATCCGCCCGTCCAGCACGTACATCCGTGCGCCTAGTATATACATACGCCTGTCCAGTACATGGAAGCGTGCGTGATTACATAACGACACCCCTCTAGTACATAGATCAACGCGCCTAATACATACGCCTGTCCGGGACATAGCATAGCGCGTCATGTACACAGAAGTGCGCGTTCTGTACATACGTACGGCCGTCCAGTACATGCATCCGGGCGCCTGGTACATACATACGCCTGTCGAGTATATGACAGCGTGCGTCGATTACATAACGACACCCCTCTAGTACATGGAACAACGCGCCAAATGCATACATACGCCCGTCCGGGACATAGCATCGCGCGTCATGTACACAGAAATTCGCGTTCTGTACATACGTACGGCCGTCCAGTACATGCATCCGGGCGCCTGGTACATACATACGCCTGTCGAGTACACGGAATTGTGCGTCGATTATATTACGACACCCCTCTAGTACATGGAACAACGCGCCAAATACATACATACGCCCGTCCGGGACATAGAATCGCGCGTAATGCACATAGAAATGCAGGTTCTGCACATACATACGCCCGTCCAGTACATACATCCGGGCGCCTAGTACATACATACGCCTGTCAGGTATATAGAATCGCGCGTCATGCACATAGAAATGCGCGTTCTGTACATACATACGCTCGTCCAGTACATACATCCGGGCGCCTCGTACATACATACGCCTGTCCAGTACATGGAAGCGTGCGTCGATTACATAACGACACCCCTCTAGAACATGGAACAACGCGCCAAATACATACATACTTCCGTCAGGTATATAGAATCGCGCGTCATGTACACAGATATTCGCGTTCTGTACATACGTACGGCCGTCCAGTACATGCATCCGGGCGCCTAGTACATACATACGCCTGTCAGGTATATAGAATCGCGCGTCATGCACATAGAAATGCGCGTTCTGTACATACATACGCCCGTCCAGTACATACATCCGTGCGCCTAGTACATACATACGTCCGTCATGTATATAGAATCGGGCGTCATGCACATAGAAATGCACGTTCTGTACATACATACGCCCGTCCAGTACATACATCCGGGCGCCTAGTACATACATACGCCCGTCAGGTACATAGAATCTCGCGTCATGCACATAGAAATGCGCGTTCTGTACATACATACGCTCGTCCAGTACATACATCCGTGCGCCTAGTACATACATACGCCTGTCCAGTATATGACAGCGTGCGTCGATTATATAACGACACCCCTCTAGTACATTGAACAACGCGCCAAATACATACATACGCCCGTCCGGGACATAGAATCGCGCGTAATGCACATAGAAATGCAGGTTCTGCACATACATACGCCCGTGTAGTACATACATCCGGGCGCCTAGTACATACATACGCCTGTCAGGTATATAGAATCGCGCGTCATGCACATAGAAATGCGCGTTCTGTACATACATACGCTCGTCCAGTACATACATCCGGGCGCCTCGTACATACATACGCCTGTCCAGTACATGGAAGCGTGCGTCGATTACATAACGACACCCCTCTAGTACATGGAACAACGCGCCAAATACATACATACGTCCGTCATGTATATAGAATCGGGCGTCATGCACATAGAAATGCACGTTCTGTACATACATACGCCCGTCCAGTACATACATCCGGGCGCCTAGTACATACATACGCCCGTCAGGTATATAGAATCGCGCGTCATGCACATAGAAATGCGCGTTCTGTACATACATACGCCCGTCCAGTACATACATACGCCCGTCCAGTACATACATACGCCCGTCAGGTATATAGAATCTCGCGTCATGCACATAGAAATGCGCGTTCTGTACATACATACGCCCGTCCAGTACATACATCCGGGCGCCTAGTACATACATACGCCCGTCAGGTATATAGAATCTCGCGTCATGCACATAGAAATGCGCGTTCTGTACATACATACGCTCGTCCAGTACATACATCCGGGCACCTAGTACATACATACGCCCGTCAGGTATATAGAATCGCGCGTCATGCACATAGAAATGCGCGTTCTGTACATACATACGCCCGTCCAGTACATACATCCGGGCGCCTAGTACATACATACGCCTGTCAGGTATATAGAATCGCGCGTCATGCACATAGAAATGCGCGTTCTGTACATACATACGCTAGTCCAGTACATAAATCCGGGCGCCTCGTACATACATACGCCTGTCCAGTACATGGAAGCGTGCGTCGATTACATAACAACACCCCTCTAGTACATGGAACAACGCGCCAAATACATACATACATCCGTCAGGTATATAGAATCGCGCGTCCAGTACATACATCCGGGCGCCTCGTACATACATACGCCTGTCCAGTAAATGGAAGCGTGCGTCGATTACATAACGACACCCCTCTAGTACATGGAACAACGCGCCAAATACATACATACGTCCGTCAGGTATATAGAATCGCGCGTCATGCACATAGAAATGCGCGCTCTGTACATACATACGCCCGTCCAGTACATACATCCGGGCGCCTAGTACATACATACGCCCGTCAGGTATATAGAATCGCGCGTCATGCACATAGAAATGCGCGTTCTGTACATACATACGCTCGTCCAGTACATACATCCGTGCGCCTAGTACATACATACGGCTGTCCAGTATATGACAGCGTGCGTCGATTACATAACGACACCCCTCTAGTACATGGAACAACGCGCCAAATACATACATACGGCCGTCCGGGACATAGCATCGCGCGTCATGTACATAGCAATGCGCGTTCTGTACATACATACGCTCGTCCAGTACATACATCCGGGCGCCTAGTACATACATACGCCCGTCAGGTATATAGAATCGCGCGTCATGCACATAGAAATGCGCGTTCTGTACATACATACGCCCGCCTAGTACATACATCCGGGCGCCTAGTACATACATACGCCTGCCAGGTATATAGAATCGCGCGTCATGCACATAGAAATACGCGTTCTGTACATACATACGCTAGTCCAGTACATACATCCGGGCGCCTCGTACATACATACGCCTGTCCAGTACATGGAAGCGTGCGTCGATTAGATAACGACACCCCTCTAGTACATGGAACAACGCGCCAAATACATACATACGTCCGTCATGTATATAGAATCGGGCGTCCTGCACATACATACGCCCGTCCAGTACATACATCCGGGCGCCTAGTACATACATACGCCTGCCAGGTATATAGAATCGCGCGTCATGCACATAGAAATACGCGTTCTGTACATACATACGCTAGTCCAGTACATACATCCGGGCGCCTCGTACATACATACGCCTGTCCAGTACATGGAAGCGTGCGTCGATTACATAACAACACCCCTCTAGTACATGGAACAACGCGCCAAATACATACATACGTCCGTCATGTATATAGAATCGGGCGTCATGCACATAGAAATGCACGTTCTGTACATACATACGCCCGTCCAGTACATACATCCGGGCGCCTAGTACATACATACGCCCGTCAGGTATATAGAATCGCGCGTCATGCACATACAAATGCGCGTTCTGTACATACGTACGGCCGTCCAGTATATACGTACGGGCGCCTAGTATATACATACGCCCGTCAGGTATATAGAATCGCGCGGCATGTACACAGAAATACGCGTTCTGTACATACGTATGGACGTCCAGTACATGCATCCGGGCGCCTGGTACATACATACGCCCGTCGAGTACATGGCAGCATGCGTCGATTAGATAACGACACCCCTCTAGTACATGGAACAACGCGCCAAATACATACATACGTCCGTCATGTATATAGAATCGGGCGTCCTGCACATACATACGCCCGTCCAGTACATACATCCGGGCGCCTAGTACATACATACGCCTGTCAGGTATATAGAATCGCGCGTCATGCACATAGAAATGCGCGTTCTGTACATACATACGCCCGTCCAGTACATACATCCGGGCGCCTAGTACATACATACGCCCGTCAGGTATATAGAATCGCGCGGCATGTACACAGAAATACGCGTTCTGTACATACGTACGGACGTCCAGTACATGCATCCGGGCGCCTGGTACATACATACGCCCGTCGAGTACATGGAAGCGTGCGTCGATTACATAACGACACCCCTCTAGTACATGGACCAACGCGCCAAATACATACATACTTCCGTCAGGTATATAGAATCGCGCGTCCAGTACATACATCCGGGCGCCTCGTACATACATACGCCTGCCCAGTACATGGAAGCGTGCGTCGATTACATAACGACACCCCTCTAGTACATGTAACAACGCGCCAAATAGATACATACTTCCGTCAGGTATATAGAATCGCGCGTCCAGTACATACATCCGGGCGCCTCGTACATACATACGCCTATCCAGTACATGGAAGCGTGCGTCGATTACATAACGACACCCCTCTAGTACATGGAACAACGCGCCAAATACATACATACGCCCGTCCGGGACATAGAATCGCGCGTAATGCACATAGATATGCAGGTTCTGCACATACATACGCCCGTCCAGTACATACATACGCCTGTCAGGTATATAGAATCGCACGTCATGCAGATAGAAATGCTCGTTCTGTACATACATACGCTCGTCCAGTACATACATCCAGGCGCCTCGTAAATACATACGCCTGTCCAGTACATGGAAGCGTGCGTCGATTACATAACGACACCCCTCTAGTACATGGAACAACGCGCCAAATACATACATACTTCCGTCAGGTATATAGAATCGCGCGTCCAGTACATACATCCGGGCGCCTCGTACATACATACGCCTGTCCAGTACATGGAAGCGTGCGTCGATTACATAACGACACCCCTCTAGTACATGGAACAACGCGCCAAATACATACATACTTCCGTCAGGTATATAGAATCGCGCGTCATGTACACAGATATTCGCGCTCTGTACATACGTACGGCCGTCCAGTACATACATCCGGGCGCCTAGTACATACATACGTCCGTCATGTAATAGAATCGGGGGTCATGCACATAGAAATGCACGTTCTGTACATACATACGCCCGTCCAGTACATACATCGGGGCGCCTAGTACATACATACGCCCGTCAGGTATATAGAATCGCGCGTCATGCACATAGAAATGCGCGTTCTGTACATACATACGCCCGTCCAGTACATACATCCGGGCGTAGTACATACATACGCCCGTCAGGTATATAGAATCTCGCGTCATGCACATAGAAATGCGTGTTCTGTACATACATACGCTCGTCCAGTACATACATCCGGGCGCCTAGTACATACATAGGCCTGTCCAGTATATGACAGCGTGCGTCGATTACATAACGACACCCCTCTAGTACATGGAACAACGCGCCAAATACATACATACGTCCGTCAGGTATATAGAATCGAGCGTCATGTACACAGATATTCGCGTTCTGTACATACGTACGGACGTCCAGTAGATGCATCCGGGCGCCTGGTACATACATACGCCCGTCGAGTACATGGAAGCGTGCGTCGATTACATAACGACACCCCTCTAGTACATGGAACAACGCGCCAAATACATACATACGTCCGTCCTGTATATAGAATCGGGCGTCATGCACATAGAAATGCACGTTCTGTACATACATACGCCCGTCCAGTACATACATCCGGGCGCCTAGTACATACATACGCCCGTCAGGTATATAGAATCGCGCGTCATGCACATACAAATGCGCGTTCTGTACATACGTACGGCCGTCCAGTATATACGTACGGGCGCCTAGTATATACATACGCCCGTCAGGTATATAGAATCGCGCGTCATGCACATACAAATGCGCGTTCTGTACATACGTACGGCCGTCCAGTATATACGTACGGGCGCCTAGTATATACATACGCCCGTCAGGTATATAGAATCGCGCGGCATGTACACAGAAATACGCGTTCTGTACATACGTACGGACGTCCAGTACATGCATCCGGGCGCCTGGTACATACATACGCCCGTCGAGTACATGGAAGCGTGCGTCGATTACATAACGACACCCCTCTAGTACATGGACCAACGCGCCAAATACATACATACTTCCGTCAGGTATATAGAATCGCGCGTCCAGTACATACATCCGGGCGCCTCGTACATACATACGCCTGCCCAGTACATGGAAGCGTGCGTCGATTACATAACGACACCCCTCTAGTACATGTAACAACGCGCCAAATAGATACATACTTCCGTCAGGTATATAGAATCGCGCGTCCAGTACATACATCCGGGCGCCTCGTACATACATACGCCTATCCAGTACATGGAAGCGTGCGTCGATTACATAACGACACCCCTCTAGTACATGGAACAACGCGCCAAATACATACATACGCCCGTCCGGGACATAGAATCGCGCGTAATGCACATAGATATGCAGGTTCTGCACATACATACGCCCGTCCAGTACATACATACGCCTGTCAGGTATATAGAATCGCACGTCATGCAGATAGAAATGCTCGTTCTGTACATACATACGCTCGTCCAGTACATACATCCAGGCGCCTCGTAAATACATACGCCTGTCCAGTACATGGAAGCGTGCGTCGATTACATAACGACACCCCTCTAGTACATGGAACAACGCGCCAAATACATACATACTTCCGTCAGGTATATAGAATCGCGCGTCCAGTACATACATCCGGGCGCCTCGTACATACATACGCCTGTCCAGTACATGGAAGCGTGCGTCGATTACATAACGACACCCCTCTAGTACATGGAACAACGCGCCAAATACATACATACTTCCGTCAGGTATATAGAATCGCGCGTCATGTACACAGATATTCGCGCTCTGTACATACGTACGGCCGTCCAGTACATACATCCGGGCGCCTAGTACATACATACGTCCGTCATGTAATAGAATCGGGGGTCATGCACATAGAAATGCACGTTCTGTACATACATACGCCCGTCCAGTACATACATCGGGGCGCCTAGTACATACATACGCCCGTCAGGTATATAGAATCGCGCGTCATGCACATAGAAATGCGCGTTCTGTACATACATACGCCCGTCCAGTACATACATCCGGGCGTAGTACATACATACGCCCGTCAGGTATATAGAATCTCGCGTCATGCACATAGAAATGCGTGTTCTGTACATACATACGCTCGTCCAGTACATACATCCGGGCGCCTAGTACATACATAGGCCTGTCCAGTATATGACAGCGTGCGTCGATTACATAACGACACCCCTCTAGTACATGGAACAACGCGCCAAATACATACATACGTCCGTCAGGTATATAGAATCGAGCGTCATGTACACAGATATTCGCGTTCTGTACATACGTACGACCGTCCAGTACATGCATCCGGGCGCCTGGTACATACATACGCCTGTCGACTATATGACAGCGTGCGTCGATTACATAACGGCACCCCTCTAGTACATGGAACAACGCGCCAAATACATACATACGTCCGTCATGTATATAGAATCGCGCGTCATGCACATAGAAATGCGCGTTCTGTACATACATGCGCTCGTCCAGTACATACATCCGGGCGCCTAGTACATACATACGTCCGTCATGTAATAGAATCGGGGGTCATGCACATAGAAATGCACGTTCTGTACATACATACGCCCGTCCAGTACATACATCGGGGCGCCTGGTACATACATGCGCCTGTCCAGTATATGACAGCGTGCGTCGATTATATAACGACACCCCTCTAGTACATGGAACAACGCGCCAAATACATACATACGCCCGGCCGGGACATAGCATCGTGCGTCATGTGCACAGAAGTGCGCGTTCTGTACATACGTACGGCCGTCCAGTACATACATCCGGGCGCCTAGTACATACATACGCCTGTCCAGTATATGACAGCGCGCGTCGATTACATAACGACACCCCTCTAGTACATGGAACAACGCGCCAAATATATACATACGGCCGTCCGGGACATAGCATCGCGCGTCATGTACACAGAAATGCGCGTTCTGTACATACGTACGCCCGTCCAGTACATACATCCGTGCGCCTAGTACATACATACGGCTGTCCAGTATATGACAGCGTGCGTCGATTACATAACGACACCCCTCTAGTACATGGAACAACGCGCCAAATATATACATACGGCCGTCCGGGACATAGCATCGCGCGTCATGTACATAGCAATGCGCGTTCTGTACATACATACGCCCGTCCAGTACATGCATCCGGGCGTCTAATACATACATAGGCCTGTCCAGTATATGACAGCGTGCGTCGATTACATAACGACATCCCTCTAGAACATGAAACAACGCGCCAAATACATACATACGTCCGTCATGTATATAGAATCGGGCGTCATGCACATAGAAATGCACGTTCTGTACATACGTACGCCCGTCCAGTACATACATCCGTGCGCCTGGTACATACATACGCCTGTCGAGTACATGGAAGTGTGCGTCGACTATATTACGACACCCCTCTAGTAGATGGAACAACGCGCCAAATACATACATACGCCCGTCCGGGACATAGAATCGCGCGTAATGCACATAGAAATGCACGTTCTGTACATACATACGCCCGTCCAGTACATACATCCGGGCGCCTAGTACA
>JALHAQ010000184.1:0-14575 GCA_023838395.1 Holcopasites calliopsidis
TTTGATTATATGTATTGTAAATTAATTCTGCAGAATATAAGCAATAACTTTTAGTTCCTAAAACACTTTCAGAACTAATTTAAGTCTGTACTGTTAACCGAGTTGTAGTTTTCATTATTCTTTGATTATATGTATTGTAAATTAATTCTGCAGAATATAAGCAATAACTTTTAGTTCCTAAAACACTTTCATAACGTATTTAGGACTGTGCTGTTGTCGGTATTGTAGTTTTCATTATTCTTTGATGATAATATGTATTGTAAATTAATTGGCAAGAATATAAGCAATAACTTTTAGTTTCTAAGCATTTTCATAAGGTATTTAAGTCTGTGGTGTTATCGTTATTGTAATTTTCATTATTCTTTGATTATATGTATTGTAAATTAATTTAAAACAATATACGCAATAACTTTTAGTTCCTAAAACACTTTCATAACTAATTTCGGTCTGTACTGTTATCGGAATTGTAGTTTTCATTATTCTTTGATGATGAGATGTATTGTAAATTAATTTACAAGAATATAAGCAATAACTTTTAGTTTCTAAAACAGTTTCATAACGTATTTAAGTCTGTACTGTTATCACAATTGTAATTTTCATTATTCTTTGATTATAAGATGTATTGTAAATTAATTTACAAGAATATAAGCAATAACTTTTAGTTTCTAAGCATTTTCATAAGGTATTTAAGTCTGTGCTGTTATCGTTATTGTAATTTTCATTATTCTTTGATTCTATGTATTGTAAATTAATTCTGCAGAATACAAGCAATAACTTTTAGTTCCTAAAACACTTTCATAACTAATTTAAGTCTGTACTGTTATCGGTATTGTAGTTTTCATTATTCTTTGATTATACGTATTGTAAATTAATTTAAAAGAATATACGCAATAACTTTTAGTTCCTAAAACACTTTCATAACGTATTTAGGACTGTGCTGTTGTCGGTATTGTAGTTTTCATTATTCTTTGATGATAAGATGTATTGTAAATTAATTTACAAGAATATAAGCAATAACTTTTAGTTTCTAAGCATTTTCATAAGGTATTTAAGTCTGTGCTGTTATCGTTATTGTAATTTTCATTATTCTTTGATTCTATGTATTGTAAATTAATTCTGCAGAATATAAGCACTCACTTTTAGTTTCTAAGACATTTTCTTAACGTATTTAGGTCTGTGCTATTATCACAATTGAAATTTTCATTATTCTTTGATTATAAGATGTATTGTAAATTAATTTACAAGAATATAAGCAATAACTTTTAGTTTCTAAGCATTTTCATAAGGTATTTCAGTCTGTGCTGTTATCGTTATTGTAATTTTCATTATTCTTTGATTCTATGTATTGTAAATTAATTCTGCAGAATACAAGCAATAACTTTTAGTTCCTAAAACACTTTCATAACTAATTTATGTCTGTACTGTTATCGGTATTGTAGTTTTCATTATTCATTGATTATACGTATTGTAAATTAATTTAAAAGAATATACGCAATAACTTTTAGTTTCTAAAACACTTTCACAACGTATTTAGGTCTGTGCTGTTATCGGAATTGTAGTTTTCATTATTCTTTGATGATAAGATGTATTGTAAATTAATTTACAAGAATATAAGCAATAACTTTTAGTTCCTAAAACACTTTCATAACTAATTTAGGTCTGTACTTTTATCGGAATTGTAGTTTTCATTATTCTTTGATTATACGTATTGTAAATTAATTCTGCAGAATATAAGCAATAACTTTTAGTTCCTAAAACACTTTCATAACGTATTTAAGTCTGTGCTGTTATCGGAATTGTAGTTTTCATTATTCTTTGATTATATGTATTGTAAATTAATTTTTCAGAATATAGGTAATAGCTTTTAGTTTCTAAGACATTTTCACAACGTATTTATGTCTGTGCTGTTATCGTTATTGCAATTTTCATTCTTCTTTGATTCTATGTATTGTAAATTAATTCTGCAGAATATAAGCACTCACTTTTAGTTTCTAATACATTTTCTTAACGTATTTAGGTCTGTGCTATTATCACAATTGTAATTTTCATTATTCTTTGATTATATGTATTGTAAATTAATTTTTCAGAATATAGGTAATAGCTTTTAGTTTCTAAGACATTTTCACAACGTATTTATGTCTGTGCTGTTATCGTTATTGCAATTTTCATTATTCTTTGATTATATGTATTGTAAATTAATTCTGCAGAATATAAGCACTCACTTTTAGTTTCTAAGACATTTTCACAACGTATTTATGTCTGTGCTGTTATCGTTATTGTAATTTTCATTATTCTTTGATTATATGTATTGTAAATTAATTTAAAAGAATATACGCAATAACTTTTAGTTCCTAAAACACTTTCATAACTAATTTAAGTCTGTACTGTTATCGGTATTGTAGTTCTCTTTATTCTTTGATTATACGTATTGTAAATTAATTTAAAAGAATATACGCAATAACTTTTAGTTCCTAAAACACTTTCATAACGTATTTAGGTCTGTACTGTTATCGGAATTGTAGTTTTCATTATTCTTTGATTATACGTATTGTAAATTAATTTATAAGAATATACGCAATAACCTTGAGTTTCTAAGACAGTTTCATAACGTATTTAGGTCTGTGCTGTTATCGGAATTGTAGTTTTCATTATTCTTTGATTATATGTATTGTAAATTAATTCTGCAGAATATAAGCAATAACTTTTACTTCCTAAAACACTTTCATAACTAATTTAGGTCTGTACTGTTATCGGAATTGTAGTTTTCATTATTCTTTGATGAGAAGATGTATTGTAAATTAATTTACAAGAATATAAGCAATAACTTTTAGTTTCTAAAACACTTTCACAACGTATTTAGGTCTGTGCTGTTATCGGAATTGTAGTTTTCATTATTCTTTGATTATAAGATGTATTGTAAATTAATTTACAAGAATATAAGCAATAACTTTTAGTTTCTAAGCATTTTCATAAGGTATTTAAGTCTGTGCTGTTATCGTTATTGTAATTTTCATTATTCTTTGATTCTATGTATTGTAAATTAATTCTGCAGAATATAAGCACTCACTTTTAGTTTCTAAGACATTTTCTTAACGTATTTAGGTCTGTGCTATTATCACAATTGAAATTTTCATTATTCTTTGATTATAAGATGTATTGTAAATTAATTTACAAGAATATAAGCAATAACTTTTAGTTTCTAAGCATTTTCATAAGGTATTTAAGTCTGTGCTGTTATCGTTATTGTAATTTTCATTATTCTTTGATTATATGTATTGTAAATTAATTCTGCAGAATATAAGCACTCACTTTTAGTTTCTAAGACATTTTCTTAACGTATTTAGGTCTGTGCTGTTATCGTTATTGTAATTTTCATTATTCTTTGATTATACGTATTGTAAATTAATTTATAAGAATATACGCAATAACCTTGAGTTTCTAAGACAGTTTCATAACGTATTTAGGTCTGTGCTGTTATCGTTATTGCAATTTTCATTATTCTTTGATTATATGTATTGTAAATTAATTCTGCAGAATATAAGCAATAACTTTTAGTTCCTAAAACACTTTCATAACGTATTTAGGACTGTGCTGTTGTCGGTATTGTAGTTTTCATTATTCTTTGATGATAATATGTATTGTAAATTAATTGGCAAGAATATAAGCAATAACTTTTAGTTTCTAAGCATTTTCATAAGGTATTTAAGTCTGTGGTGTTATCGTTATTGTAATTTTCATTATTCTTTGATTATATGTATTGTAAATTAATTTAAAACAATATACGCAATAACTTTTAGTTCCTAAAACACTTTCATAACTAATTTCGGTCTGTACTGTTATCGGAATTGTAGTTTTCATTATTCTTTGATGATGAGATGTATTGTAAATTAATTTACAAGAATATAAGCAATAACTTATAGTTTCTAAAACAGTTTCATAACGTATTTAAGTCTGTACTGTTATCACAATTGTAATTTTCATTATTCTTTGATTATAAGATGTATTGTAAATTAATTTACAAGAATATAAGCAATAACTTTTAGTTTCTAAGCATTTTCATAAGGTATTTAAGTCTGTGCTGTTATCGTTATTGTAATTTTCATTATTCTTTGATTCTATGTATTGTAAATTAATTCTGCAGAATACAAGCAATAACTTTTAGTTCCTAAAACACTTTCATAACTAATTTATGTCTGTACTGTTATAGGTATTGTAGTTTTCATTATTCTTTGATTATACGTATTGTAAATTAATTTAAAAGAATATACGCAATAACTTTTAGTTCCTAAAACCCTTTCAGAACTAATTTAAGTCTGTACTGTTAACCGAGTTGTAGTTTTCATTATTCTTTGATTATACGTCTTGTAAATTAATTTATAAGGATATACGCAATAACCTTGAGTTTCTAAGACAGTTTCATAACGTATTTAGGTCTGTGCTGTTATCGGAATTGTAGTTTTCATTATTCATTGATTATAAGTATTGTAAATTAATTTAACAGTATATACGCAATGACTTTTAGTTCTTAAATCACTTTCATAACGTATTTAGGTCTGTGCTGTTATCGTTATTGCAATTTTCATTATTCTATGATTATAAGATGTATTGTAAATTAATTTACAAGAATATAAGCAATAACTTTTAGTTTCTAAAACACTTTCATAACTAATTTATGTCTGTGCTGTTATCGGAATTGTAGTTTTCATTCTTCTTTGATTATATGTATTGTAAATTAATTTAACAGAATATACGCAATGACTTTTAGTTCTTAAATCACTTTCATAACGTATTTAGGTCTGTGCTGTTATCGGAATTGTAGTTTTCATTATTCTTTGATTATATGTATTGTAAATTAATTCTGCAGAATATAAGCAATAACTTTTAGTTCCTAAAACACTTTCATAACGTATTTAAGTCCGTGCTGTTATCGGAATTGTAGTTTTCATTATTCTTTGATTATATGTATTGTAAATTAATTTTTCAGAATATAGGTAATAGCTTTTAGTTTCTAAGACATTGTCACAACGTATTTATGTCTGTGCTGTTATCGTTATTGCAATTGTCATTATTCTATGATTATAAGATGTACTGTAAATTAATTGACAAGAATATAAGCAATAACTTTTAGTTTCTAAAATAGTTTCATAACGTATTTAAGTCTGTACTGTTATCACAATTGTAATTTTCATTATTCTTTGATTATAAGACGTATTGTAAATTAATTTACAAGAATATAAGCAATAACTTTTAGTTTCTAAGCATTTTCATAAGGTATTTAAGTCTGTGCTGTTATCGTTATTGTAATTTTCAATATTCTTTGATTATAATATGTATTTTAAATTAATTTTGCAGAATATAAGCAATAACTTTTAGTTCCTAAAACACTTTCATAACTAATTTAAGTCTGTACTGTTATCGGTATTGTAGTTCTCATTATTCTTTGATTATACGTATTGTAAATTAATTTAAAAGAATATACGCAATAACTTTTAGTTTCTAAAACACTTTCACAACGTATTTAGGTCTGTGCTGTTATCGGAATTGTAGTTTTCATTATTCTTTTATTATATGTATTGTAAATTAATTCTGCAGAATATAAGCAATAACTTTTAGTCCCTAAAACACTTTCATAACTTATTTAGGTCTGTGCTATTATCACAATTGTAATTTTCATTATTCTTTGATTATAAGATGTATTGTAAATTAATTTAAAAGAATATACGCAATAACTTTTAGTTTCTAAAACACTTTCACAACGTATTTAGGTCTGTACTGTTATCGTTATTGTAATTTTCATTATTCTTTGATTATATGTATTGTAAATTAATTCTGCAGAATATAAGCAATAACTTGTAGTTCCTAAAACACTTTCATAACTAATTTAGGTCTGTACTTTTATCGGAATTGTAGTTTTCATTATTCTTTGATGATAAGATGTATTGTAAATTAATTTACAAGAATATAAGCAATAACTTTTAGTTCCTAAAACACTTTCATAACTAATTTAGGTCTGTACTTTTATCGGAATTGTAGTTTTCATTATTCTTTGATTATACGTATTGTAAATTAATTTAAAAGAATATACGCAATAACTTTTAGTTCCTAAAACACTTTCATAACTAATTTAGGTCTGTACTTTTATCGGAATTGTAGTTTTCATTATTCTTTGATGATAAGATGTATTGTAAATTAATTTACAAGAATATAAGCAATAACTTTTAGTTTCTAAGCATTTTCATAAGGTATTTAAGTCTGTGCTGTTATCGTTATTGTAATTTTCATTATTCTTTGATTATATGTATTGTAAATTAATTCTGCAGAATATAAGCAATAACTTTTAGTTCCTAAAACACTTTCATAACTAATTTAGGTCTGTGCTGTTATCACAATTGTAATTTTCATTATTCTTTGATTATAAGACGTATTGTAAATTAATTTACAAGAATATAAGCAATAACTTTTAGTTTCTAAGCATTTTCATAAGGTATTTAAGTCTGTGCTGTTATCGTTATTGTAATTTTCATTATTCTTTGATTCTATGTATTGTAAATTAATTCTGCAGAATACAAGCAATAACTTTTAGTTCCTAAAACACTTTCATAACTAATTTATGTCTGTACTGTTATCGGTATTGTAGTTTTCATTATTCATTGATTATACGTATTGTAAATTAATTTAAAAGAATATACGCAATAACTTTTAGTTTCTAAAACACTTTCACAACGTATTTATGTCTGTGCTGTTATCGGAATTGTAGTTTTCATTATTCTTTGATTATACGTCTTGTAAATTAATTTATAAGAATATACGCAATAACCTTGAGTTTCTAAGACAGTTTCATAACGTATTTAGGTCTGTGCTGTTATCGGAATTGTAGTTTTCATTATTCATTGATTATACGTATTGTAAATTAATTTAAAAGAATATACGCAATAACTTTTAGTTCCTAAAACACTTTCATAACTAATTTAGGTCTGTACTTTTATCGGAATTGTAGTTTTCATTATTCTTTGATGATAAGATGTATTGTAAATTAATTTACAAGAATATAAGCAATAACTTTTAGTTCCTAAAACACTTTCATAACTAATTTAGGTCTGTACTTTTATCGGAATTGTAGTTTTCATTATTCTTTGATTATACGTATTGTAAATTAATTTAAAAGAATATACGCAATAACTTTTAGTTCCTAAAACACTTTCATAACTAATTTAGGTCTGTACTTTTATCGGAATTGTAGTTTTCATTATTCTTTGATGATAAGATGTATTGTAAATTAATTTACAAGAATATAAGCAATAACTTTTAGTTTCTAAGCATTTTCATAAGGTATTTAAGTCTGTGCTGTTATCGTTATTGTAATTTTCATTATTCTTTGATTATATGTATTGTAAATTAATTCTGCAGAATATAAGCAATAACTTTTAGTTCCTAAAACACTTTCATAACTAATTTAGGTCTGTGCTGTTATCACAATTGTAATTTTCATTATTCTTTGATTATAAGACGTATTGTAAATTAATTTACAAGAATATAAGCAATAACTTTTAGTTTCTAAGCATTTTCATAAGGTATTTAAGTCTGTGCTGTTATCGTTATTGTAATTTTCATTATTCTTTGATTCTATGTATTGTAAATTAATTCTGCAGAATACAAGCAATAACTTTTAGTTCCTAAAACACTTTCATAACTAATTTATGTCTGTACTGTTATCGGTATTGTAGTTTTCATTATTCATTGATTATACGTATTGTAAATTAATTTAAAAGAATATACGCAATAACTTTTAGTTTCTAAAACACTTTCACAACGTATTTATGTCTGTGCTGTTATCGGAATTGTAGTTTTCATTATTCTTTTATTATATGTATTGTAAATTAATTCTGCAGAATATAAGCAATAACTTTTAGTTCCTAAAACACTTTCATAACTTATTTAGGTCTGTGCTATTATCACAATTGTAATTTTCATTATTCTTTGATTATAAGATGTATTGTAAATTAATTTACAAGAATATAAGCAATAACTTTTAGTTTCTAAGCATTTTCATAAGGTATTTAAGTCTGTGCTGTTATCGTTATTGTAATTTTCATTATTCTTTGATTCTATGTATTGTAAATTAATTCTGCAGAATATAAGCACTCACTTTTAGTTTCTAAGACATTTTCTTAACGTATTTAGGTCTGTGCTATTATCACAATTGAAATTTTCATTATTCTTTGATTATAAGATGTATTGTAAATTAATTTACAAGAATATAAGCAATAACTTTTAGTTCCTAAAACACTTTCATAACTTATTTAGGTCTGTACTTTTATCGGAATTGTAGTTTTCATTATTCTTTGATTATACGTATTGTAAATTAATTTAAAAGAATATACGCAATAACTTTTAGTTCCTAAAACACTTTCATAACGTATTTAGGTCTGTGCTGTTATCGGAATTGTAGTTTTCATTATTCTTTGATTATATGTATTGTAAATTAATTCTGCAGAATATAAGCAATAACTTTTACTTCCTAAAACACTTTCATAACTAATTTAGGTCTGTACTGTTATCGGAATTGTAGTTTTCATTATTCTTTGATGAGAAGATGTATTGTAAATTAATTTACAAGAATATAAGCAATAACTTTTAGTTTCTAAGACACTTTCACAACGTATTTAGGTCTGTGCTGTTATCGGAATTGTAGTTTTCATTATTCTTTGATTATAAGATGTATTGTAAATTAATTTACAAGAATATAAGCAATAACTTTTAGTTTCTAAGCATTTTCATAAGGTATTTAAGTCTGTGCTGTTATCGTTATTGTAATTTTCATTATTCTTTGATTCTATGTATTGTAAATTAATTCTGCAGAATATAAGCACTCACTTTTAGTTTCTAAGACATTTTCTTAACGTATTTAGGTCTGTGCTATTATCACAATTGAAATTTTCATTATTCTTTGATTATAAGATGTATTGTAAATTAATTTACAAGAATATAAGCAATAACTTTTAGTTTCTAAGCATTTTCATAAGGTATTTAAGTCTGTGGTGTTATCGTTATTGTAATTTTCATTATTCTTTGATTCTATGTATTGTAAATTAATTCTGCAGAATACAAGCAATAACTTTTAGTTCCTAAAACACTTTCATAACTAATTTATGTCTGTACTGTTATCGGTATTGTAGTTTTCATTATTCATTGATTATACGTATTGTAAATTAATTTAAAAGAATATACGCAATAACTTTTAGTTTCTAAAACACTTTCACAACGTATTTAGGTCTGTGCTGTTATCGGAATTGTAGTTTTCATTATTCTTTGATTATAAGATGTATTGTAAATTAATTTACAAGAATATAAGCAATAACTTTTAGTTTCTAAGCATTTTCATAAGGTATTTAAGTCTGTGCTGTTATCGTTATTGTAATTTTCATTATTCTTTGATTCTATGTATTGTAAATTAATTCTGCAGAATATAAGCACTCACTTTTAGTTTCTAAGACATTTTCACAACGTATTTATGTCTGTGCTGTTATCGTTATTGTAATTTTCATTATTCTTTGATTCTATGTATTGTAAATTAATTCTGCAGAATATAAGCAATAACTTTTAGTTCCTAAAACACTTTCATAACTAATTTATGTCTGTACTGTTATCGGTATTGTAGTTTTCATTATTCTTTGATTATACGTATTGTAAATTAATTTATAAGAATATACGCAATAACCTTGAGTTTCTAAGACAGTTTCATAACGTATTTAGGTCTGTGCTGTTATCGTTATTGCAATTTTCATTATTCTTTGATTATATGTATTGTAAATTAATTCTGCAGAATATAAGCAATAACTTTTAGTTCCTAAAACACTTTCAGAACTAATTTAAGTCTGTACTGTTAACCGAGTTGTAGTTTTCATTATTCTTTGATTATATGTATTGTAAATTAATTCTGCAGAATATAAGCAATAACTTTTAGTTCCTAAAACACTTTCATAACGTATTTAGGACTGTGCTGTTGTCGGTATTGTAGTTTTCATTATTCTTTGATGATAATATGTATTGTAAATTAATTGGCAAGAATATAAGCAATAACTTTTAGTTTCTAAGCATTTTCATAAGGTATTTAAGTCTGTGGTGTTATCGTTATTGTAATTTTCATTATTCTTTGATTATATGTATTGTAAATTAATTTAAAACAATATACGCAATAACTTTTAGTTCCTAAAACACTTTCATAACTAATTTATGTCTGTACTGTTATCGGTATTGTAGTTTTCATTATTCATTGATTATACGTATTGTAAATTAATTTAAAAGAATATTCGCAATAACTTTTAGTTTCTAAAACACTTTCACAACGTATTTAGGTCTGTGCTGTTATCGGAATTGTAGTTTTCATTATTCTTTGATGATAAGATGTATTGTAAATTAATTTACAAGAATGTAAGCAATAACTTTTAGTTCCTAAAACACTTTCATAACTAATTTAGGTCCGTACTTTTATCGGAATTGTAGTTTTCATTATTCTTTGATTATACGTATTGTAAATTAATTTAAAAGAATATACGCAATAACTTTTAGTTCCTAAAACACTTTCATAACTAATTTAGGTCTGTACTTTTATCGGAATTGTAGTTTTCATTATTCTTTGATGATAAGATGTATTGTAAATTAATTTACAAGAATATAAGCAATAACTTTTAGTTCCTAAAACACTTTCATAACTAATTTAGGTCTGTACTTTTATCGGAATTGTAGTTTTCATTATTCTTTGATTATACGTATTGTAAATTAATTCTGCAGAATATAAGCAATAACTTTTAGTTCCTAAAACACTTTCATAACGTATTTAAGTCTGTGCTGTTATCGGAATTGTAGTTTTCATTATTCTTTGATTATATGTATTGTAAATTAATTTTTCAGAATATAGGTAATAGCTTTTAGTTTCTAAGACATTTTCACAACGTATTTATGTCTGTGCTGTTATCGTTATTGCAATTTTCATTATTCTTTGATTATATGTATTGTAAATTAATTCTGCAGAATATAAGCACTCACTTTTAGTTTCTAAGACATTTTCACAACGTATTTATGTCTGTGCTGTTATCGTTATTGTAATTTTCATTATTCTTTGATTATATGTATTGTAAATTAATTTAAAAGAATATACGCAATAACTTTTAGTTCCTAAAACACTTTCATAACTAATTTAAGTCTGTACTGTTATCGGTATTGTAGTTCTCTTTATTCTTTGATTATACGTATTGTAAATTAATTTAAAAGAATATACGCAATAACTTTTAGTTCCTAAAACACTTTCATAACTAATTTAGGTCTGTACTGTTATCGGAATTGTAGTTTTCATTATTCTTTGATGAGAAGATGTATTGTAAATTAATTTACAAGAATATAAGCAATAACTTTTAGTTTCTAAAACACTTTCACAACGTATTTAGGTCTGTGCTGTTATCGGAATTGTAGTTTTCATTATTCTTTGATTATAAGATGTATTGTAAATTAATTTACAAGAATATAAGCAATAACTTTTAGTTTCTAAGCATTTTCATAAGGTATTTAAGTCTGTGCTGTTATCGTTATTGTAATTTTCATTATTCTTTGATTCTATGTATTGTAAATTAATTCTGCAGAATATAAGCACTCACTTTTAGTTTCTAAGACATTTTCTTAACGTATTTAGGTCTGTGCTATTATCACAATTGAAATTTTCATTATTCTTTGATTATAAGATGTATTGTAAATTAATTTACAAGAATATAAGCAATAACTTTTAGTTTCTAAGCATTTTCATAAGGTATTTAAGTCTGTGCTGTTATCGTTATTGTAATTTTCATTATTCTTTGATTATATGTATTGTAAATTAATTCTGCAGAATATAAGCACTCACTTTTAGTTTCTAAGACATTTTCTTAACGTATTTAGGTCTGTGCTGTTATCGTTATTGTAATTTTCATTATTCTTTGATTATACGTATTGTAAATTAATTTATAAGAATATACGCAATAACCTTGAGTTTCTAAGACAGTTTCATAACGTATTTAGGTCTGTGCTGTTATCGTTATTGCAATTTTCATTATTCTTTGATTATATGTATTGTAAATTAATTCTGCAGAATATAAGCAATAACTTTTAGTTCCTAAAACACTTTCAGAACTAATTTAAGTCTGTACTGTTAACCGAGTTGTAGTTTTCATTATTCTTTGATTATATGTATTGTAAATTAATTCTGCAGAATATAAGCAATAACTTTTAGTTCCTAAAACACTTTCATAACGTATTTAGGACTGTGCTGTTGTCGGTATTGTAGTTTTCATTATTCTTTGATGATAATATGTATTGTAAATTAATTGGCAAGAATATAAGCAATAACTTTTAGTTTCTAAGCATTTTCATAAGGTATTTAAGTCTGTGGTGTTATCGTTATTGTAATTTTCATTATTCTTTGATTATATGTATTGTAAATTAATTTAAAACAATATACGCAATAACTTTTAGTTCCTAAAACACTTTCATAACTAATTTCGGTCTGTACTGTTATCGGAATTGTAGTTTTCATTATTCTTTGATGATGAGATGTATTGTAAATTAATTTACAAGAATATAAGCAATAACTTATAGTTTCTAAAACAGTTTCATAACGTATTTAAGTCTGTACTGTTATCACAATTGTAATTTTCATTATTCTTTGATTATAAGATGTATTGTAAATTAATTTACAAGAATATAAGCAATAACTTTTAGTTTCTAAGCATTTTCATAAGGTATTTAAGTCTGTGCTGTTATCGTTATTGTAATTTTCATTATTCTTTGATTCTATGTATTGTAAATTAATTCTGCAGAATACAAGCAATAACTTTTAGTTCCTAAAACACTTTCATAACTAATTTATGTCTGTACTGTTATAGGTATTGTAGTTTTCATTATTCTTTGATTATACGTATTGTAAATTAATTTAAAAGAATATACGCAATAACTTTTAGTTCCTAAAACCCTTTCAGAACTAATTTAAGTCTGTACTGTTAACCGAGTTGTAGTTTTCATTATTCTTTGATTATATGTATTGTAAATTAATTTAACAGAATATACGCAATGACTTTTAGTTCTTAAATCACTTTCATAACGTATTTAGGTCTGTGCTGTTATCGTTATTGCAATTTTCATTATTCTATGATTATAATATGTATTGTAAATTAATTTACAAGAATATAAGCAATAACTTTTAGTTCCTAAAACACTTTCATAACTAATTTAAGTCTGTACTGTTATCGTTATTGTAATTTTCATTATTCTTTGATTATATGTATTGTAAATTAATTCTGCAGAATATAAGCACTCACTTTTAGTTTCTAAGACATTTTCACAACGTATTTATGTCTGTGCTGTTATCGTTATTGTAATTTTCATTATTCTTTGATTCTATGTATTGTAAATTAATTCTGCAGAATATAAGCAATAACTTTTAGTTCCTAAAACACTTTCATAACTAATTTATGTCTGTACTGTTATCGGTATTGTAGTTTTCATTATTCTTTGATTATACGTATTGTAAATTAATTTAAAAGAATATACGCAATAACCTTTAGTTCCTAAAACACTTTCATAACTAATTTAGGTCTGTGCTGTTATCACAATTGTAATTTTCATTATTCTTTGATTATAAGACGTATTGTAAATTAATTTACAAGAATATAAGCAATAACTTTTAGTTTCTAAGCATTTTCATAAGGTATTTAAGTCTGTGCTGTTATCGTTATTGCAATTTTCATTATTCTATGATTATAAGATGTATTGTAAATTAATTTACAAGAATATAAGCAATAACTTTTAGTTCCTAAAACACTTTCATAACTAATTTAAGTCTGTACTGTTATCGGTATTGTAGTTTTCATTATTCTTTGATTATACGTATTGTAAATTAATTTAAAAGAATATACGCAATAACCTTTAGTTCCTAAAACACTTTCATAACGTATTTAGGACTGTGCTGTTGTCGGTATTGTAGTTTTCATTATTCTTTGATGATAAGATGTATTGTAAATTAATTGACAAGAATATAAGCAATAACTTTTAGTTTCTAAGCATTTTCATAAGGTATTTAAGTCTGTGGTGTTATCGTTATTGTAATTTTCATTATTCTTTGATTATATGTATTGTAAATTAATTGAAAAGAATATACGCAATAACTTTTAGTTCCTAAAACACTTTCATAACTAATTTAGGTCTGTACTTTTATCGGAATTGTAGTTTTCATTATTCTTTGATTATACGTCTTGTAAATTAATTTATAAGGATATACGCAATAACCTTGAGTTTCTAAGACAGTTTCATAACGTATTTAGGTCTGTGCTGTTATCGGAATTGTAGTTTTCATTATTCATTGATTATAAGTATTGTAAATTAATTTAACAGTATATACGCAATGACTTTTAGTTCTTAAATCACTTTCATAACGTATTTAGGTCTGTGCTGTTATCGGAATTGTAGTTTTCATTATTCTTTTATTATATGTATTGTAAATTAATTCTGCAGAATATAAGCAATAACTTTTACTTCCTAAAACACTTTCATA
>JALHAQ010000185.1:0-14424 GCA_023838395.1 Holcopasites calliopsidis
CAAGCAGATTGAAGATCCGACGTCGCGTTCAGGAGTTACGGGCATTTGTAGCGGTTGTACGAGGCAAACCGAACCTAACCTAACCTAAGCGAAAACGTGTAATTACGACGATATCTCTTGAAATCACGGCATTTCGACGTCGGCGACTGTCATTTCGCATGCAATTTGTGCTGCTGAAGCGAATGCCGCAAGCAGATTGAAGATCCGACTTCGTGTTCAGGAGTTACGGGCGTTTGTAGCGGTTACACGAGGCAAACCTAACCTAACCGAGAACGTGTAATTACGACGATATCTCTTGAAATCACTTCATTTCGACGTCGGCCACTGTCATTTCGCATGCAATTTGTGCTGCTGAAGCGAATGCCGCAAGGAGATTAAAGATCCGACATCGCGTTCAGGAGTTACGGGCGTTGTTAGTGGTTTTACGAGGCAAACCGAACCTAACCTAACCTAAGCGAGAACGTGTAATTACGGCGATATCTCTTGAAATCACTTCATTTCGACGTCGGCAGCTGTCATTTCGCATGCAATTTGTGCTGCTGAAGCGAATGGCGGAAACAGATTGAAGATCCGACGTCGTGTTCAGGAGTTACGGGCGTTTGTAGCGGTTACAGGAGGCAAACCTAACCTAATCGAGAACGTGTAATTACGACGATACCTCTTGAAATCACTTCATTTCGACGTCGGCAACTGTCATTTCGCATGCAATTTGTGCTGCTGAAGCGAATGGCGCAAACAGATTGAAGATCCGACGTCGTGTTCAGGAGTTACGGGCGATTGTAGCGGTTACACGAGGCAAACCTAACCTAATCGAGAACGTGTAATTACGACGATATCTCTTGAAATCACATCATTTCGACGTCGGCCACTGTCATTTCGCATGCAATTTGTGCTGCTGAAGCGAATGGCGCATACAGATTAAAGATCCGACGTCGTGTTCAGGAGTTACGGGCGTTTGTAGCGGTTACACGTGGCAAACCTAACCTAACCTAACCTAACCGAGAACGTGTAATGACGACGATATCTCTTGAAATCACTTCATTTGGACGTCGGCCACTGTCATTTCGCATGCAATTTGTGCTGCTGAAGCGAATGCCGCAAGCAGATTAAAGATCCGACATCGCGTTCAGGAGTTACGGGCGTTGTTAGCGGTTTTACGAGGCAAACCGAACCTAACCTAACCTAAGCGAGAACGTGTAATTACGGC
Source organism: Holcopasites calliopsidis (assembly GCA_023838395.1). Taxonomy (NCBI): domain Eukaryota; kingdom Metazoa; phylum Arthropoda; class Insecta; order Hymenoptera; family Apidae; genus Holcopasites; species Holcopasites calliopsidis. The sequence continues at coordinate 1,208 of JALHAQ010000185.1, forward strand.
GATATCTCTTGAAATTACTTCATTTCGACGTCGGCAACTGTCATTTCGCATGCAATTTGTGCTGCTGAAGCGAATGGAGCAAACAGATTGAAGATCCGACGTCGTGTTCAGGAGTTACGGGCGTTTGTAGCGGTTACACGAGGCAAACCTAACCTAATCGAGAACGTATAATTACGACGATATCTCTTGAAATCACTTCATTTCGACGTCGGCCACTATCATTTCGCATGCAATTTGTGCTGCTGAAGCGAATGCCGCAAGCAGATTGAAGATCCGACGTCGCGTTCAGGAGTTACGGGCATTTGTAGCGGTTGTACGAGGCAAACCGAACCTAACCTAACCTAAGCGAAAACGTGTAATTACGACGATATCTCTTGAAATCACGGCATTTCGACGTCGGCGACTGTCATTTCGCATGCAATTTATGCTGCTGAAGCGAATGCCGCAAGCAGATTGAAGATCCGACTTCGTGTTCAGGAGTAACGGGCGTTTGTAGCGGTTACACGAGGCAAACCTAACCTAATCGAGAACGTGTAATTACGACGATATCTCTTGAAATCACTTCATTTCGACGTCGGCCACTGTCATTTCGCATGCAATTTGTGCTGCTGAAGCGAATGCCGCAAGCAGATTAAAGATCCGACGTCGCGTTCAGGAGTTACGGGCGTTGTTAGCGGTTTTACGAGGCAAACCGAACCAAACCTAACCTAAGCGAGAACGTGTAATTACGGCGATATCTCTTGAAATCACTTCATTTCGACGTCGGCAGCTGTCATTTCGCATGCAATTTGTGCTGCTGAAGCGAATGCCGCAAGCAGATTGAAGATCCGACGTCGCGTTCAGGAGTTACGGGCATTTGTAGCGGTTGTACGAGGCAAACCGAACCTAACCTAACCTAAGCGAAAACGTGTAATTACGGCGATATCTCTTGAAATTACTTCATTTCGACGTCGGCAACTGTCATTTCGCATGCAATTTGTGCTGCTGAAGCGAATGCCGCAAGCAGATTAAAGATCCGACGTCGCGTTCAGGAGTTACGGGCGTTGTTAGCGGTTTTACGAGGCAAACCGAACCAAACCTAACCTAAGCGAGAACGTGTAATTACGGCGATATCTCTTGAAATCACTTCATTTCGACGTCGGCAGCTGTCATTTCGCATGCAATTTGTGCTGCTGAAGCGAATGGCGCAAACAGATTGAAGATCCGACGACGTGTTCAGGAGTTACGGGCGTTTGTAGCGGTTGTATAAGGCAATACTCAACGAAAGCGCGTAAATAGGGCGAAATTTCTTGAAATCAGGGCATTTCGACGTCGGCAACCGTCATTACCCATGCAATTTGTGCTGCTGAAGCGAATGGCGGAAACAGATTGAAGATCGGACGTCGTGTTCAGGAGTTACGTGCGTTTGTAGCGGTTACACGAGGCAAACCTAACCTAAGCGAAAACGTGTAATTACGACGATATCTCTTGAAATCACGGCATTTCGACGTCGGCGACTGTCATTTCGCATGCAATTTGTGCTGCTGAAGCGAATGCCGCAAGCAGATTGAAGATCCGACTTCGTGTTCAGGAGTTACGGGCGTTTGTAGCGGTTACACGAGGCAAACCTAACCTAACCGAGAACGTGTAATTACGACGATATCTCTTGAAATCACTTCATTTCGACGTCGGCCACTGTTATTTCGCATGCAATTTGTGCTGCTGAAGCGAATGCCGCAAGGAGATTAAAGATCCGACATCGCGTTCAGGAGTTACGGGCGTTTGTAGCGGTTACACGTGGCAAACCTAACCTAACCTAACCTAATCGAAAACGTGTAGTTACGACGATATCTCTTGAAATCACGGCATTTCGACGCCGGCGACTGTCATTTCGCATGTAATTTGTGCTGATGAAGCGAATGCCGCAAGCAGATTGAAGATCCGACGTCGCGTTCAGGAGTTACGGGCATTTGTAGCGGTTGTACGAGGCAAACCGAACCTAACCTAACCTAAGCGAAAACGTGTAATTACGACGATATCTCTTGAAATCACTTCATTTCGACGTCGGCAACTGTCATTTCGCATGCAATTTGTGCTGCTGAAGCGAATGCTGCAAGCAGATTAAAGATCCGACGTCGCGTTCAGGAGTTACGGGCGTTGTTAGCGGTTTTACGAGGCAAACCGAACCTTACCTAACCTAAGCGAAAACGTGTAATTACGGCGATATCTCTTGAAATCACGGCATTTCGACCCCGGCGACTGTCATTTCGCATGTAATTTGTACTGCTGAAGCGAATGCCGCAAGCAGATTGAAGATCCGACGTCGCGTTCAGGAGTTACGGGCATTTGTAGCGGTTGTACGAGGCAAACCGAACCTAACCTAACCTAAGCGAAAACGTGTAATTACGACGATATCTCTTGAAATCACGGCATTTCGACGTCGGCGACTGTCATTTCGCATGCAATTTGTGCTGCTGAAGCGAATGCCGCAAGCAGATTGAAGATCCGACTTCGTGTTCAGGAGTTACGGGCGTTTGTAGCGGTTACACGAGGCAAACCTAACCTAACCGAGAACGTGTAATTACGACGATATCTCTTGAAATCACTTCATTTCGACGTCGGCCACTGTCATTTCGCATGCAATTTGTGCTGCTGAAGCGAATGCCGCAAGGAGATTAAAGATCCGACATCGCGTTCAGGAGTTACGGGCGTTGTTAGTGGTTTTACGAGGCAAACCGAACCTTTTTTTTTTTTTTTTTTTTTTTTTTTTAACGTGCGGAAAATGCATTATGCACGCCCCGGCTCAAATGGGGGTGAGCCGGGGCAGTGTCGGACTCGCGCCGACTAAAAACCGCACGGTGTCCTTCCTCGGCGCTCTGCGGCGGGGTCGCGGGTACTCTTGCGAACTCTTCGCGCGACCCCGCCTAGCGCCATGCCCTTGAGAGGGCACCTCCCGGGAGGGGCAGGTGGTGGTCCCCTCCCGTGCCTCCCAACTCCGCCGCGCCGCCGGACACAAACGGCGCAGCACACCTCGGGGACTGCCAGGTGTCGTGGACAGTCGGGGCCCCCACCCCGACTGCCGGCAGTCCCCCGGGACCGCAGGGACGCGGCGTCCGCCGCCACCTGCGGTCCCTCGCGACCGGCCGCACCTTAGCTCGCAGAGCCGTGGATTTACCGGCCGGTCGCGGCAGCGGAGCCCAACGGAGGGTATCGAGGACACCCCCCATTCTCTGGCACCGCTGCCGACCTCCGGGTGGAGGGTCATCGCGGGCGGGTGATCCACTCGCTCGCCTCCACCGCACCTCCCTCCCCTTTTAGTCGCCTCTTACGACAAGCAGGGGCTACTGTGGACGTATTCTTTCTCCCCGAACCACAGGGATAGCAGGGGGAACGCATCGATCCCCCTACTGGGCCGCCGTCTGCGGCCCGGGAGGAGGGGCGGCGCGGATGGTCGTGCGCCTTCTGCCCCTTCTCCCTCTCGCCCGGCGGGCGGGATCGGTGCGTTCCCGCTCCCGCTCCGCGGCCTCCTTCCGGGACATGACGTCCTCGCAGAAGGAGGCCACAGCGTCCCAGGACCTCTCGCCACCCAGCATGACCGCGACTACAGCTGGCAGCGAGAGGTCGGGGCCGATCTGGCCGACCAGGACGGCGCGCCGCTCGTCGAACGCTGGACAAAACTCCAGCGCATGCTGCGCGTCGTCCCGGTCGGCTCCACACTCGTGGCAAGCCGCCGTCGCCTCGGCGCCAATCCGGTGCAGGTACTCACCGAAGCACCCGTGTCCGGTGAGCACCTGCGTCAACCGAAAGGTCAACCTTCCGTGGGGACGGTCCAGCCAGAGATCGAAGTTGGCAAGGACCGCCCCCACAGCGCGCTTCGCGGCGCCGCCGTCCGCCAACATGCGGCGGCGCCATTCCGCGCGAGCGCGCTTCCGGATTCGGCGCCGGAGGCCCTCGACCGCGGACGCCGACAGGTCCGCGCCCCGCTCGCGTGCTTGGCGGAGGGACCGAAAGACTTCGGCGTCTCCCACCGCCAGCAGCTCGAAGGGCACGGTCCCTGCCAGAGCGAGGGCCGCCGCGTAGGATATCGTGCGGTATCCCCGGACGACTCTGATGGCCAGCCGTCGCTGAATACGACGCAGCGCAGCTAGGCTGCGTCGGCTGGCCACCAGGTCGTCCGACCAAACGGCCGATCCGTAAAGGATCATAGACCGCACGACTCCCACGTACAGCCGGCGGACCCTCTCGTCCGGCCCCCCGAGGTTGGGCAAGATGCGGCCTAGGGCCGCCGCTGCCCGCTCGACTCGGGGGACGAGGCGGTCGAAGTGGGCGTCGAAACGCCACACTCCGTCCAGGCGGAGGCCGAGATATGACATGTCGGCCACCGCCCGGACGTGGGCCTCTCCAACGCGGATCCAGGTGGGGGGAGGCTTCCTAGACCGGGCGCGTTTGTGAAACCAAATAGCCTCGGTCTTCCGGGGAGCGATCTCCAGCCCCAATGCCTGGATCGCAGCGACGACGGCTGCCACGGCCACCTCGGCAAGGCGGACCGTCCTCGTCCAGTCCCGCCCGCAGGCGAGCACCAACGTGTCGTCGGCGTAACACGTCACGCTCGCGCCTGCGGGCAGGGCGGCCCGCAGAGCGGCATCGTAGGCCATGTCCCACAGGATCGGCCCGAGGACCGAACCCTGCGGGACACCGCACCGGACCTCCCTCCGGATGACTCCGTACCGGCCGGGGTACTCTATCCACCTGTCGGATAGGTAGTCCCGGATCACATTCCCAAGATAGGGAGGCACATTGTGATGTTCGAGTGCCTCCCGTATCCTCGCCCAGGGCAGGGAATTGAATGCGTTGACAATATCAAGGCTAATTGCCAACGCCACCCTGCCCCGGGCGGTGGCCGAGTCCGCAAGGGCCCTCACACGGCGAATGGCATCCACCGTGGAGCGCCCCCGCCGGAAACCGAACTGGGACTCGGCCAGGTCGGGACCAACCCCCGACAGGTGGCTGGAGAGGCGGGAAGCGAGCACGCGCTCGAACAGCTTCCCCGCCTCGTCCAGCAAACAAATTGGCCGGTACGCGGAGGGTGAATCCGCGGGCCTGCCCTCCTTTCGGACGAGGACCAATCTCGCCTCTTTCCACCGAGGTGGAAACACCCCCGCGCTCAGGCAGCCGTCATAGAGGCTCCTGAGGCGGGGGGCGAGGACGCGCTGGGCCAAGACCAGGGCGCGGCCGGGGATGCCGTCGGGACCCGGTGCCGTGTTCCGGGCCCCGAGGCGTTTCATCGCCCCGGCCAGCTCCTCCTCCGTGACCCCCAGGTCGGCGGACCAGATGGTCGGGTCCGCCGCGCCGGGAGTGGACGCTACCCCAGCGAGGGGGAATAGCGCGTCCACGATCCCGGCGACGGTTTGGGGGTCCAGGCTCTCCGTTACGGGGGGCGCCCAGGGTCGTAAACGACCCATCACGATCTTGTAAGGGCGCCCCCACGGGTCGCGGTCCAGAGAGCCGAGGAGCTCACTCCAAGCCCTGGACTTGGCCTCCCTGATGGCCAGCTGGAGGACTACCTTGGCCTCGCGGTAGCCCTCGTACAGCTCGGCCACCCTCGCTTCGTCGCGCCTCCGCCGTCTCCGGGCTCGCTGGAACAGTCGGCGAGCCCGGGCGCACCGAGACCGCAGATCGGCGATCTCGGCGCTCCACCAGTAAGTAGAACGGCGGGCGGAAGGCGCGGCCCGGGGCATGGCGGCGTCGCACAACGCCGCCAAGTCATTCCGGAGCCTGTCCGCCTCCGCAGCGGCGTCGACGACCGGCCCGGCCGGGTGTTCGGGCCAGGTCAGCGCAAGGGCGGCCGCCATCAGCGCGTCCTCGTCGAGGCGGGCCAACGCCCACCTCCGTGGCCGGGGGGACCCCACCGGGCGGCGGGGAAGGGCGGCCGACACGTCGATCTTGACGTAGAGGTGGTCACTAAGCGATTCCACCTCTTCGGCCACCCTCCAACCAGTAACACAGCGCGCGGCAGCTGGAGAAGCCCAGGAGAGGTCCACTATGGACTCCCCCTGGGGCCGCACGCACGTGCTGACGGAGCCCCGGTTAAGCAGCCGGAGCTCCAATTCCGCCGCCCAGTCGAGCACGGCCTCGCCCCTCGCGTCGGTCCTAGGGGAGCCCCACGCTGTGGCGTGGGCGTTAAAGTCCCCCAGGACGAGGGTCGCACGCGGCAGGAGTCTGGTGACGCAACTCCCTACCGCGCGCAAAAACACCTCGAACGACGCGAGGGTCCAGCGGGGTGGGGCATAAACACCCACCACCGCGAGGTCCCCCCAGCTCACGGCCAGGTATCCCCGCCCTCGCTCTATCAGTGCGCAAGGCGGGGATCCCGGCTGGCCACCCCAGACCGTCGCCACGGAGCCATCCACGTCGCCCAACCAACTGGTGTGCGACGGGACCCTATACGGCTCCGCGACGACGGCAAGCCCAACGCCCCACTCGGCCAGGGTCTGACAAAGGACGTCCTGTGCCCTGGCCGTGTGGTTAATGTTGGCCTGGAGGATGGCGAATTTTAGGCCAGTTCCATGGCCTCCTCCAGGCCGGATCCTTCCCTGGACACTGGCGGAGAGGGCTCCGCGTTAGGCGGCTCGGCCTCTAGGGCGGCCAAAGTTGCGGATGGCGGAGGCGCCGCTGATGGTGGAGGTGGCCTCGGCCTCCTGGGCCTCCTGGCCGGGGGAGTACACGCCTTGCTCCCCAGCCTGTGCCCTGCGGGGCGCCCCAGGTCCGAGCAAATCGGACACTTAGGGGGCGCCGTGCATTGGCTCGCCCTGTGGCCGTGGTCGCCGCACATGTAGCAGCGACCCGAGCGGTCCACCGTGGCTGTGCACCGCTGCCTCACGTGCCCCTTCTCCAGGCAGCGGTAGCACTGCAGCGGGCGAGCCTCGAGCACCTCCACTCTCGCCGAGGTCCACCCCACCAATATGCGGCCGGCGTCCGCAACCTTTCTACCGGCCGCCAACGGGCATTGCACCCATACAGTGCCTAGGCCGGAGGAGGAGGACCGGATTTCGCCGGTCTTAATCTCCCCCTCCTGGCAACCGCCTTTGGCCGCAATGGCCGCCACAACCTCGGACACGGAGACCGAATCATCCAGGCCGCGGATTCGGAGTTCGATCCGCTTCGTGGGCCTGGTGACCCGGACATCCGTGCCCTCCAACGCCGTAGTAAGACGGCCAGCTAGTTGTTCCGCCTTGGCGGCCCCCGCCTGACCGGGGATCTCTAGAATTAGACCCCCGGTCATAGCTCGCCGCGCTCGAAGTTCGGCGATGCCGACTTCGGCCAGGCTGACCTTCTGCCTGGCCATCAGCATCGCCTCCGCGTAGGTGAGCTTCCCCCCAGGCGCGATGGTTAAGGCCACCGCTGCGTGCCTGGGGGCGCGAGCTCGGCGCGACTTCTTCTTGGGGGCCGCCCTCGCTCCCCGGTTTGGTTCTCGCGGTGGAGCGGTCTCGGTGGCTCCTGCCGTCCTGCTCGCCGCTCTCCTGGCCCTTTTCCCGACCACTTTGGCCCACTCCGCTGGTGGCGGTGGTTGGTACACTGAGCGGGGTGGCGCAGTAGCAGGAGCTGTCTGAGACTCAGGTGGCGGACGCGCCCGGGCAGCCGAGGCTGGTTTGGCCGCGGAACGCGCAGCTGATGCTGGGGTCTTCTTCCTCCGTCCCCCAGCATCCGCCCACCCTTTGTCGGTCGGGAGAGGACGGGTCTTCGATTTGGGCCTGACCTCGCAGCCCTGGAGGATCTCCTTCCGAAACGCGGCTAGGCGGGTTTCGATAATTCCCGCCAGCCGGTCCAGGAGGCCCTCCGTCACCGATGGAACGGCCGTATTTCCTCGTCCAGGAGATTTCCTTCTTCTGTTCTGCTGCCGGCGACTCCTGTTTTCACCGACAGAGTTATCCCGAGGCCGTACCGAGGGAGACGCATCACGCCTGTGTTCCTTCTGTGGGACCACCTCTTCCCCGCATCCCATGGTTGTGGGGGCGGCCTCCAGGATGACAGGTGGCTCCCGCTCAATCACGGGCTCACTCACTGGCGGCGGAGGCAACGGGTGGAGCCGCGCCTTGATGCACGCTACCTCCGCTTCCAGGTCGCGTATCCGCTCACGCAGTGCGGCATTTTCCGCCTCTAGTCGGGTTGCAGACTCCGACGACGCTCTCTGCGCGAGCTCCGAAGTGGTGGCACGTACCGCCAGTGCAGCCTCACGAAGGAGACGCACGAATGTTCCCTTTAAATTGGCGGAAGTTCCAGCCACCTTCTCCACCTTCGCAAGGTGTTCTAGCGCCTCCGCAGCCAGATCTCCGGAGGGACGATGGCGCATCGCCCGCAACAAATCCTTCTCACTCTGCAGCGGCTTAGACGACCGACTTGGGGCGGGTGGGGCCGAGAGGGGGTCAAAAATCCGGTTCTCCGTAAGGAGAATCTGTTCTGCCTGGGCCAGAGCAATGGCCTTCTTCTTGGCCCTGGCCAAGCCGATGTACTCTCCCGAAGTCGGGGGCCTTCCTCTCTTCCGACCGCTCACGGATCGTTCGGACCTGACTGATGCGACCGACGCGTCAGAGTCTTCCCCGTCGTCGGTGACAATTATTCGCGGGGCCCTCCTTGTGCGTCTTGCCGTCACATTAACCCTCTCCAACTGGACGACAGGCTGCGGCATTTCCGCTGTGCAGCTCCGCTCAGAGGACGGTCCGGGTTCCTCCTGCATATTCCTCCCAGTAGTCCGTAGGAGACCAGTGGCCTGGGGTTCCACCGCTGGTTCCTCACGATTGCATGATGACGACGAGAGGGGAGCTCGCTCAACAACTCCCCCAACGCCGGCCCTGGAGGTTCCGAGGCCTCCTGGGCGGTAAGTTTCATCCATATTCGTTGTACAATCCATGATTTTTTGTAATACTCCTCCCACGTGCCTCTGTCGTCATAGTTGAAGCCGGCCGTATGGTCCATGTTGGTCCGCGACTGCTTATTCGTCACCTCAACGTGAGGCGCTTATTTCGCAGCTAACCAGCATATCTGCTGGCCATTCCCCTATCCGCCACCTGGGGACGCGCCGGGTAGCGGTTGGACCAAACCGCCTCCGGACACGTGGCAAACCTAACCTAACCTAACCTAATCGAAAACGTGTAGTTGCGACGATATCTCTTGAAATCACGGCATTTCGACGTCGGCAACTGTCATTTCGCATGCAATTTGTGCTGCTGAAGCGAATGCCGCAAGCAGATTAAAGATCCGACGTCGTGTTCAGGAGTTACGGGCGTTTGTAGCGGTTACACGTGGCAAACCTAACCTAACCTAACCTAATCGAAAACGTGTAGTTACGACGATATCTCTTGAAATCACGGCATTTCGACGTCGGCAACTGTCATTTCGCATGCAATTTGTGCTGCTGAAGCGAATGCCGCAAGCAGATTAAAGATCCGACGTCGCGTTCAGGAGTTACGGGCGTTGTTAGCGGTTTTACGAGGCAAACCGAACCTTACCTAACCTAAGCGAAAACGTGTAATTACGGCGATATCTCTTGAAATCACGGCATTTCGACGCCGGCGACTGTCATTTCGCATGTAATTTGTGCTGCTGAAGCGAATGCCGCAAGCAGATTGAAGATCCGACGTCGCGTTCAGGAGTTACGGGCATTTGTAGCGGTTGTACGAGGCAAACCGAACCTAACCTAACCTAAGCGAAAACGTGTAATTACGACGATATCTCTTGAAATCACGGCATTTCGACGTCGGCGACTGTCATTTCGCATGCAATTTGTGCTGCTGAAGCGAATGCCGCAAGCAGATTAAAGATCCGACGTCGCGTTCAGGAGTTACGGGCGTTTGTAGCGGTTACACGAGGCAAACCTAACCTAATCGAGAACGTGTAATTACTACGATATCTCTTGAAATCACTTCATTTCGACGTCGGCCACTGCTATTTCGCATGTAATTTGTGCTGCTGAAGCGAATGCCGCAAGCAGATTGAAGATCCGACGTCGCGTTCAGGAGTTACGGGCATTTGTAGCGGTTGTACGAGGCAAACCGAACCTAACCTAACCTAAGCGAAAACGTGTAATTACGGCGATATCTCTTGAAATTACTTCATTTCGACGTCGGCAACTGTCATTTCGCATGCAATTTGTGCTGCTGAAGCGAATGCCGCAAGCAGATTAAAGATCCGACGTCGCGTTCAGGAGTTACGGGCGTTTGTAGCGGTTACACGAGGCAAACCTAACCTAATCGAGAACGTGTAATTACGACGATATCTCTTGAAATCACTTCATTTCGACGTCGGCAACTGTCATTTCGCATGCAATTTGTGCTGCTGAAGCGAATGCCGCAAGCAGATTAAAGATCCGACATCGCGTTCAGGAGTTACGGGCGTTGTTAGTGGTTTTACGAGGCAAACCGAACCTAACCTAACCTAAGCGAAAACGTGTAATTACGACGATATCTCTTGAAATCACTTCATTTCGACGTCGGCAACTGTCATTTCGCATGCAATTTGTGCTGCTGAAGCGAATGCTGCAAGCAGATTAAAGATCCGACGTCGCGTTCAGGAGTTACGGGCGTTGTTAGCGGTTTTACGAGGCAAACCGAACCTTACCTAACCTAAGCGAAAACGTGTAATTACGGCGATATCTCTTGAAATCACGGCATTTCGACGCCGGCGACTGTCATTTCGCATGTAATTTGTACTGCTGAAGCGAATGCCGCAAGCAGATTGAAGATCCGACGTCGCGTTCAGGAGTTACGGGCATTTGTAGCGGTTGTACGAGGCAAACCGAACCTAACCTAACCTAAGCGAAAACGTGTAATTACGACGATATCTCTTGAAATCACGGCATTTCGACGTCGGCGACTGTCATTTCGCATGCAATTTGTGCTGCTGAAGCGAATGCCGCAAGCAGATTGAAGATCCGACGTCGCGTTCAGGAGTTACGGGCATTTGTAGCGGTTGTACGAGGCAAACCGAACCTAACCTAACCTAAGCGAAAACGTGTAATTACGACGATATCTCTTGAAGTCACTTCATTTCGACGTCGGCAACTGTCATTTCGCATGCAATTTGTGCTGCTGAAGCGAATGCCGCAAGCAGATTAAAGATCCGACATCGCGTTCAGGAGTTACGGGCGTTGTTAGTGGTTTTACGAGGCAAACCGAACCTAACCTAACCTAAGCGAAAACGTGTAATTACGACGATATCTCTTGAAATCACTTCATTTCGACGTCGGCAACTGTCATTTCGCATGCAATTTGTGCTGCTGAAGCGAATGCCGCAAGCAGATTAAAGATCCGACGTCGCGTTCAGGAGTTACGGGCGTTGTTAGCGGTTTTACGAGGCAAACCGAACCTTACCTAACCTAAGCGAAAACGTGTAATTACGGCGATATCTCTTGAAATCACGGCATTTCGACGCCGGCGACTGTCATTTCGCATGTAATTTGTGCTGCTGAAGCGAATGCCGCAAACAGATTGAAGATCCGACGTCGTGTTCAGGAGTTACGGGCGTTTGTAGCGGTTACACGAGGCAAACCTAACCTAATCGAGAACGTATAATTACGACGATATCTCTTGAAATCACTTCATTTCGACGTCGGCCACTATCATTTCGCATGCAATTTGTGCTGCTGAAGCGAATGCCGCAAGCAGATTGAAGATCCGACGTCGCGTTCAGGAGTTACGGGCATTTGTAGCGGTTGTACGAGGCAAACCGAACCTAACCTAACCTAAGCGAAAACGTGTAATTACGACGATATCTCTTGAAATCACGGCATTTCGACGTCGGCGACTGTCATTTCGCATGCAATTTATGCTGCTGAAGCGAATGCCGCAAGCAGATTGAAGATCCGACTTCGTGTTCAGGAGTAACGGGCGTTTGTAGCGGTTACACGAGGCAAACCTAACCTAATCGAGAACGTGTAATTACGACGATATCTCTTGAAATCACTTCATTTCGACGTCGGCGACTGTCATTTCGCATGCAATTTATGCTGCTGAAGCGAATGCCGCAAGCAGATTGAAGATCCGACTTCGCGTTCAGGAGTAACGGGCGTTTGTAGCGGTTACACGAGGCGAACCTAACCTAATCGAGAACGTGTAATTACGACGATATCTCTTGAAATCACTTCATTTCGACGTCGGCCACTGTCATTTCGCATGCAATTTGTGCTGCTGAAGCGAATGCCGCAAGGAGATTAAAGATCCGACATCGCGTTCAGGAGTTACGGGCGTTGTTAGTGGTTTTACGAGGCAAACCGAACCTAACCTAACCTAAGCGAAAACGTGTAATTACGGCGATATCTCTTGAAATTACTTCATTTCGACGTCGGCAACTGTCATTTCGCATGCAATTTGTGCTGCTGAAGTGAATGGCGCAAACAGATTGAAGATCCGACGTCGTGTTCACGAGTTACGGGCGATTGTAGCGGTTACACGAGGCAAACCTAACCTAATCGAGAACGTGTAATTACGACGATATCTCTTGAAATCACGGCATTTCGACGCCGGGCACTGTCATTTCGCTTGTAATTTGTGCTGCTGAAGCGAATGCCGCAAGCAGATTGAAGATCCGACGTCGCGTTCAGGAGTTACGGGCATTAGTAGCGGTTGTACGAGGCAAACCGAACCTAACCTAACCTAAGCGAAAACGTGTAATTACGGCGATATCTCTTGAAATTACTTCATTTCGACGTAGGCAACTGTCATTTCGCATGCAATTTGTGCTGCTGAAGCGAATGGCGGAAACAGATTGAAGATCCGACGTCGTGTTCAGGAGTTACGGGCGTTTGTAGCGGTTACAGGAGGCAAACCTAACCTAATCGAGAACGTGTAATTACGACGATATCTCTTGAAATCACTTCATTTCGACGTCGGCAACTGTCATTTCGCATGCAATTTGTGCTGCTGAAGCGAATGGCGCAAACAGATTGAAGATCCGACGTCGTGTTCAGGAGTTACGGGCGATTGTAGCGGTTACACGAGGCAAACCTAACCTAATCGAGAACGTGTAATTACGACGATATCTCTTGAAATCACATCATTTCGACTTTGGCCACTGTCATTTCGCATGCAATTTGTGCTGCTGAAGCGAATGGCGCATACAGATTGAAGATCCGACGTCGTGTTCAGGAGTTACGGGCGTTTGTAGCGGTTACACGTGGCAAACCTAACCTAACCTAACCTAATCGAAAACGTGTAGTTACGACGATATCTCTTGAAATCACGGCA
>JALHAQ010000186.1:0-14305 GCA_023838395.1 Holcopasites calliopsidis
CTAAGCATTTTCATAAGGTATTTAAGTCTGTGCTGTTATCGTTATTGTAATTTTCATTATTCTTTGATTCTATGTATTGTAAATTAATTCTGCAGAATACAAGCAATAACTTTTAGTTCCTAAAACAGTTTCATAACTAATTTATGTCTGTACTGTTATCGGTATTGTAGTTTTCATTATTCATTGATTATACGTATTGTAAATTAATTTAAAAGAATATACGCAATAACTTTTAGTTTCTAAAACACTTTCACAACGTATTTAGGTCTGTGCTGTTATCGGAATTGTAGTTTTCATTATTCTTTGATTATATGTATTGTAAATTAATTCTGCAGAATATAAGCAATAACTTTTACTTCCTAAAACACTTTCATAACTAATTTAGGTCTGTACTGTTATCGGAATTGTAGTTTTCATTATTCTTTGATGAGAAGATGTATTGTAAATTAATTTACAAGAATATAAGCAATAACTTTTAGTTTCTAAAACACTTTCACAACGTATTTAGGTCTGTGCTGTTATCGGAATTGTAGTTTTCATTATTCTTTGATGATAAGATGTATTGTAAATTAATTTACAAGAATATAAGCAATAACTTTTAGTTCCTAAAACACTTTCATAACTAATTTAGGTCCGTACTTTTATCGGAATTGTAGTTTTCATTATTCTTTGATTATACGTATTGTAAATTAATTTAAAAGAATATACGCAATAACTTTTAGTTCCTAAAACACTTTCATAACTAATTTAGGTCTGTACTTTTATCGGAATTGTAGTTTTCATTATTCTTTGATTATACGTATTGTAAATTAATTTAAAAGAATATACGCAATAACTTTTAGTTCCTAAAACACTTTCACAACGTATTTAGGTCTGTGCTGTTATCGGAATTGTAGTTTTCATTATTCTTTGATTATAAGATGTATTGTAAATTAATTTACAAGAATATAAGCAATAACTTTTAGTTTGTAAGCATTTTCATAAGGTATTTAAGTCTGTGGTGTTATCGTTATTGTAATTTTCATTATTCTTTGATTATATGTATTGTAAATTAATTCTGCAGAATATAAGCAATAACTTTTAGTTCCTAAAACACTTTCATAACTAATTTAAGTCTGTACTCTTATCGGAATTGTAGTTTTCATTATTCTTTGATTATACGTATTGTAAATTAATTTATAAGAATATACGCAATAACCTTGAGTTTCTAAGACAGTTTCATAACGTATTTAGGTCTGTGCTGTTATCGTTATTGCAATTTTCATTCTTCTTTGATTCTATGTATTGTAAATTAATTCTGCAGAATATAAGCACTCACTTTTAGTTTCTAATACATTTTCTTAACGTATTTAGGTCTGTGCTGTTCTCGGAATTGTAGTTTTCATTATTCATTGATTATACGTATTGTAAATTAATTTAAAAGAATATACGCAATAACTTTTAGTTCCTAAAACACTTTCAGAACTAATTTAAGTCTGTACTGTTAACCGAGTTGTAGTTTTCATTATTCTTTGATTATATGTATTGTAAATTAATTTAACAGAATATACGCAATGACTTTTAGTTCTTAAATCACTTTCATAACGTATTTAGGTCTGTGCTGTTATCGTTATTGCAATTTTCATTATTCTATGATTATAATATGTATTGTAAATTAATTTACAAGAATATAAGCAATAACTTTTAGTTCCTAAAACACTTTCATAACTAATTTAAGTCTGTACTGTTATCGTTATTGTAATTTTCATTATTCTTTGATTCTATGTATTGTAAATTAATTCTGCAGAATACAAGCAATAACTTTTAGTTCCTAAAACACTTTCATAACTAATTTATGTCTGTACTGTTATCGGTATTGTAGTTTTCATTATTCATTGATTATACGTATTGTAAATTAATTTAAAAGAATATACGCAATAACTTTTAGTTTCTAAAACACTTTCACAACGTATTTAGGTCTGTGCTGTTATCGGAATTGTAGTTTTCATTATTCTTTTATTATATGTATTGTAAATTAATTCTGCAGAATATAAGCAATAACTTTTAGTCCCTAAAACACTTTCATAACTTATTTAGGTCTGTGCTATTATCACAATTGTAATTTTCATTATTCTTTGATTATAAGATGTATTGTAAATTAATTTAAAAGAATATACGCAATAACTTTTAGTTTCTAAAACACTTTCACAACGTATTTAGGTCTGTGCTGTTATCGGAATTGTAGTTTTCATTATTCTTTTATTATATGTATTGTAAATTAATTCTGCAGAATATAAGCAATAACATTTAGTTTCTAAAACACTTTCATAACTTATTTAGGTCTGTGCTATTTTCACAATTGTAATTTTCATTATTCTTTGATTATAAGATGTATTGTAAATTAATTTACAAGAATATAAGCAATAACTTTTAGTTTCTAAGCATTTTCATAAGGTATTTAAGTCTGTGCTGTTATCGTTATTGTAATTTTCATTATTCTTTGATTATATGTATTGTAAATTAATTCTGCAGAATATAAGCACTCACTTTTAGTTTCTAAGACATTTTCACAACGTATTTATGTCTGTGCTGTTATCGTTATTGTAATTTTCATTATTCTTTGATTCTATGTATTGTAAATTAATTCTGCAGAATATAAGCAATAACTTTTAGTTCCTAAAACACTTTCATAACGTATTTAGGACTGTGCTGTTGTCGGTATTGTAGTTTTCATTATTCTTTGATGATAATATGTATTGTAAATTAATTGGCAAGAATATAAGCAATAACTTTTAGTTTCTAAGCATTTTCATAAGGTATTTAAGTCTGTGGTGTTATCGTTATTGTAATTTTCATTATTCTTTGATTATATGTATTGTAAATTAATTTAAAACAATATACGCAATAACTTTTAGTTCCTAAAACACTTTCATAACTAATTTCGGTCTGTACTGTTATCGGAATTGTAGTTTTCATTATTCTTTGATGATGAGATGTATTGTAAATTAATTTACAAGAATATAAGCAATAACTTTTAGTTTCTAAGCATTTTCATAAGGTATTTAAGTCTGTGCTGTTATCGTTATTGTAATTTTCATTATTCTTTGATTCTATGTATTGTAAATTAATTCTGCAGAATACAAGCAATAACTTTTAGTTCCTAAAACACTTTCATAACTAATTTAAGTCTGTACTGTTATCGGTATTGTAGTTTTCATTATTCTTTGATTATACGTATTGTAAATTAATTTAAAAGAATATACGCAATAACTTTTAGTTCCTAAAACACTTTCATAACGTATTTAGGACTGTGCTGTTGTCGGTATTGTAGTTTTCATTATTCTTTGATGATAAGATGTATTGTAAATTAATTTACAAGAATATAAGCAATAACTTTTAGTTTCTAAGCATTTTCATAAGGTATTTCAGTCTGTGCTGTTATCGTTATTGTAATTTTCATTATTCTTTGATTCTATGTATTGTAAATTAATTCTGCAGAATACAAGCAATAACTTTTAGTTCCTAAAACACTTTCATAACTAATTTAAGTCTGTACTGTTATCGGTATTGTAGTTTTCATTATTCTTTGATTATACGTATTGTAAATTAATTTAAAAGAATATACGCAATAACTTTTAGTTCCTAAAACACTTTCATAACGTATTTAGGACTGTGCTGTTGTCGGTATTGTAGTTTTCATTATTCTTTGATGATAAGATGTATTGTAAATTAATTTACAAGAATATAAGCAATAACTTTTAGTTTCTAAGCATTTTCATAAGGTATTTAAGTCTGTGCTGTTATCGTTATTGTAATTTTCATTATTCTTTGATTATATGTATTGTAAATTAATTCTGCAGAATATAAGCACTCACTTTTAGTTTCTAAGACATTTTCACAACGTATTTATGTCTGTGCTGTTATCGTTATTGTAATTTTCATTATTCTTTGATTCTATGTATTGTAAATTAATTCTGCAGAATATAAGCAATAACTTTTAGTTCCTAAAACACTTTCATAACGTATTTAGGACTGTGCTGTTGTCGGTATTGTAGTTTTCATTATTCTTTGATGATAATATGTATTGTAAATTAATTGGCAAGAATATAAGCAATAACTTTTAGTTTCTAAGCATTTTCATAAGGTATTTAAGTCTGTGGTGTTATCGTTATTGTAATTTTCATTATTCTTTGATTATATGTATTGTAAATTAATTTAAAACAATATACGCAATAACTTTTAGTTCCTAAAACACTTTCATAACTAATTTCGGTCTGTACTGTTATCGGAATTGTAGTTTTCATTATTCTTTGATGATGAGATGTATTGTAAATTAATTTACAAGAATATAAGCAATAACTTTTAGTTTCTAAGCATTTTCATAAGGTATTTAAGTCTGTGCTGTTATCGTTATTGTAATTTTCATTATTCTTTGATTCTATGTATTGTAAATTAATTCTGCAGAATACAAGCAATAACTTTTAGTTCCTAAAACACTTTCATAACTAATTTAAGTCTGTACTGTTATCGGTATTGTAGTTTTCATTATTCTTTGATTATACGTATTGTAAATTAATTTAAAAGAATATACGCAATAACTTTTAGTTCCTAAAACACTTTCATAACGTATTTAGGACTGTGCTGTTGTCGGTATTGTAGTTTTCATTATTCTTTGATGATAAGATGTATTGTAAATTAATTTACAAGAATATAAGCAATAACTTTTAGTTTCTAAGCATTTTCATAAGGTATTTAAGTCTGTGCTGTTATCGTTATTGTAATTTTCATTATTCTTTGATTCTATGTATTGTAAATTAATTCTGCAGAATATAAGCACTCACTTTTAGTTTCTAAGACATTTTCTTAACGTATTTAGGTCTGTGCTATTATCACAATTGAAATTTTCATTATTCTTTGATTATAAGATGTATTGTAAATTAATTTACAAGAATATAAGCAATAACTTTTAGTTTCTAAGCATTTTCATAAGGTATTTAAGTCTGTGCTGTTATCGTTATTGTAATTTTCATTATTCTTTGATTATATGTATTGTAAATTAATTCTGCAGAATATAAGCAATAACTTTTAGTTCCTAAAACACTTTCATAACTAATTTCGGTCTGTACTGTTATCGGAATTGTAGTTTTCATTATTCTTTGATTATACGTCTTGTAAATTAATTTATAAGAATATACGCAATAACTTTTAGTTCCTAAAACACTTTCATAACTAATTTAGGTCTGTACTTTTATCGGAATTGTAGTTTTCATTATTCTTTGATTATACGTATTGTAAATTAATTTAAAAGAATATACGCAATAACTTTTAGTTCCTAAAACACTTTCATAACGTATTTAGGTCTGTGCTGTTATCGGAATTGTAGTTTTCATTATTCTTTTATTATATGTATTGTAAATTAATTCTGCAGAATATAAGCAATAACTTTTAGTTCCTAAAACACTTTCATAACTTATTTAGGTCTGTGCTATTATCACAATTGAAATTTTCATTATTCTTTGATTATAAGATGTATTGTAAATTAATTTACAAGAATATAAGCAATAACTTTTAGTTTCTAAGCATTTTCATAAGGTATTTCAGTCTGTGCTGTTATCGTTATTGTAATTTTCATTATTCTTTGATTCTATGTATTGTAAATTAATTCTGCAGAATACAAGCAATAACTTTTAGTTCCTAAAACACTTTCATAACTAATTTATGTCTGTACTGTTATCGGTATTGTAGTTTTCATTATTCATTGATTATACGTATTGTAAATTAATTTAAAAGAATATACGCAATAACTTTTAGTTCCTAAAACACTTTCATAACGTATTTAGGTCTGTGCTGTTATCGGAATTGTAATTTTCATTATTCTTTGATTATATGTATTGTAAATTAATTTACAAGAATATACGCAATAACTTTTAGTTCCAAAACACTTTCATAACGTATTTAGGTCTGTGCTGTTTTCGGAATTGTAGTTTTCATTATTCTTTCATTATATGTATTGTAAATTAATTCTGCAGAATATAAGCAATAACTTTTAGTTCCTAAAACACTTTCATAACTTATTTAGGTCTGTGCTATTATCACAATTGTAATTTTCATTATTCTTTGATTATAAGATGTATTGTAAATTAATTTACAAGAATATAAGCAATAACTTTTAGTTCCTAAAACACTTTCATAACTAATTTAAGTCTGTGCTATTATCACAATTGTAATTTTCATTATTCTGTGATTATAAGATGTATTGTAAATTAATTTACAAGAATATATGCAATAACTTTTAGTTTCTAAGCATTTTCATAAGGTATTTAAGTCTGTGCTGTTATCGTTATTGTAATTTTCATTATTCTTTGATTCTATGTATTGTAAATTAATTCTGCAGAATATAAGCAATAACTTTCAGTTCCTAAAACACTTTCATAACGTATTTAGGTCTGTGCTGTTATCGGAATTGTAGTTTTCATTATTCTTTGATTATATGTACTGTAAATTAGTTTACAAGAATATAAGCAATAACTTTTAGTTCCTAAAACACTTTCATAACGTATCTAGGTCTGTGCTGTTATCGTTATTGCAATTTTCATTATTCTATGATTATAAGATGTATTGTAAATTAATTTACAAGAATATAAGCAATAACTTTTAGTTTCTAAGCATTTTCATAAGGTATTTAAGTCTGTGCTGTTATCGGAATTGTAGTTTTCATTATTCTTTGATTATATGTATTGTAAATTAATTTAAAAGAATATAAGCAATAACTTTTAGTTCCTAAAACACTTTCATAACGTATCTAGGTCTGTGCTGTTATCGTTATTGCAATTTTCATTATTCTATGATTATAAGATGTATTGTAAATTAATTTACAAGAATATAAGCAATAACTTTTAGTTTCTAAGACATTTTCATAACGTATTTAGGTCTGTGCTATTGTCACAATTGTAGTTTTCATTATTCTTTGATTATATGTATTGTAAATTAATTTAAAAGAATATACGCAATAACTTTTAGTTCCTAAAACACTTTCATAACGTATTTAGGTCTGTGCTGTTATCGGAATTGTAATTTTCATTATTCTTTGATTATATGTATTGTAAATTAATTTACAAGAATATACGCAATAACTTTTAGTTCCTAAAACACTTTCATAACGTATTTAGGTCTGTGCTGTTGTCGGAATTGTAGTTTTCATTATTCTTCGATTATAAGATGTGTTATAAATTAATTTACAAGAATATAAGCAATAACTTTTAGTTTCTAAGCATTTTCATAAGGTATTTAAGTCTGTGCTGTTATCGGAATTGTAGTTTTCATTATTCTTTGATTATATGTATTGTAAATTAATTTACAAGAATATAAGCAATAACTTTTAGTTCCAAAACACTTTCATAACGTATTTAGGTCTGTGCTGTTTTCGGAATTGTAGTTTTCATTATTCTTTCATTATATGTATTGTAAATTAATTCTGCAGAATACAAGCAATAACTTTTAGTTCCTAAAACACTTTCATAACTAATTTAAGTCTGTACTGTTATCGGAATTGTAATTTTCATTATTCTTTGATGATAAGATGTATTGTAAATTAATTTACAAGAATATAAGCAATAACTTTTACTTTCTAAGCATTTTCATAAGGTATTTAAGTCTGTGCTATTGTCACAATTGTAGTTTTCATTATTCTTTGATTATATGTATTGTAAATTAATTTAAAAGAATATACGCAATAACTTTTAGTTCCTAAAACACTTTCATAACGTATCTAGGTCTGTGCTGTTATCGTTATTGCAATTTTCATTATTCTATGATTATAAGATGTATTGTAAATTAATTTACAAGAATATAAGCAATAACTTTTAGTTTCTAAGACATTTTCATAACGTATTTAGGTCTGTGCTATTGTCACAATTGTAGTTTTCATTATTCTTTGATTATATGTATTGTAAATTAATTTAAAAGAATATACGCAATAACTTTTAGTTCCTAAAACACTTTCATAACGTATCTAGGTCTGTGCTGTTATCGTTATTGCAATTTTCATTATTCTATGATTATAAGATGTATTGTAAATTAATTTAAAAGAATATACGCAATAACTTTTAGTTTCTAAAACACTTTCACAACGTATTTAGGTCTGTGCTGTTATCGGAATTGTAGTTTTCATTATTCTTTGATTATACGTATTGTAAATTAATTCTGCAGAATATAAGCAATAACTTTTAGTTCCTAAAACACTTTCATAACGTATTTAAGTCTGTGCTGTTATCGGAATTGTAGTTTTCATTATTCTTTGATTATATGTATTGTAAATTAATTTTTCAGAATATAGGTAATAGCTTTTAGTTTCTAAGACATTTTCACAACGTATTTATGTCTGTGCTGTTATCGTTATTGTAATTTTCATTATTCTTTGATTCTATGTATTGTAAATTAATTCTGCAGAATACAAGCAATAACTTTTAGTTCCTAAAACACTTTCATAACTAATTTATGTCTGTACTGTTATCGGTATTGTAGTTTTCATTATTCATTGATTATACGTATTGTAAATTAATTTAAAAGAATATACGCAATAACTTTTAGTTTCTAAAACACTTTCACAACGTATTTAGGTCTGTGCTGTTATCGGAATTGTAGTTTTCATTATTCTTTGATTATATGTATTGTAAATTAATTTTTCAGAATATAGGTAATAGCTTTTAGTTTCTAAGACATTTTCACAACGTATTTATGTCTGTGCTGTTATCGTTATTGCAATTTTCATTATTCTTTGATTCTATGTATTGTAAATTAATTCTGCAGAATATAAGCACTCACTTTTAGTTTCTAATACATTTTCTTAACGTATTTAGGTCTGTGCTATTATCACAATTGTAATTTTCATTATTCTTTGATTATATGTATTGTAAATTAATTTTTCAGAATATAGGTAATAGCTTTTAGTTTCTAAGACATTTTCACAACGTATTTATGTCTGTGCTGTTATCGTTATTGCAATTTTCATTATTCTTTGATTCTATGTATTGTAAATTAATTCTGCAGAATATAAGCACTCACTTTTAGTTTCTAAGACATTTTCACAACGTATTTATGTCTGTGCTGTTATCGTTATTGTAATTTTCATTATTCTTTGATTATATGTATTGTAAATTAATTTAAAAGAATATACGCAATAACTTTTAGTTCCTAAAACACTTTCATAACGTATTTAGGTCTGTACTGTTATCGGAATTGTAGTTTTCATTATTCTTTGATTATACGTCTTGTAAATTAATTTATAAGAATATACGCAATAACCTTGAGTTTCTAAGACAGTTTCATAACGTATTTAGGTCTGTGCTGTTCTCGGAATTGTAGTTTTCATTATTCATTGATTATACGTATTGTAAATTAATTTAAAAGAATATACGCAATAACTTTTAGTTCCTAAAACACTTTCATAACTAATTTAGGTCTGTACTTTTATCGGAATTGTAGTTTTCATTATTCTTTGATTATACGTATTGTAAATTAATTTAAAAGAATATACGCAATAACTTTTAGTTCCTAAAACACTTTCATAACGTATTTAGGTCTGTGCTGTTATCGGAATTGTAGTTTTCATTATTCTTTTATTATATGTATTGTAAATTAATTCTGCAGAATACAAGCAATAACTTTTAGTTCCTAAAACACTTTCATAACTAATTTATGTCTGTACTGTTATCGGTATTGTAGTTTTCATTATTCATTGATTATACGTATTGTAAATTAATTTAAAAGAATATACGCAATAACTTTTAGTTTCTAAAACACTTTCACAACGTATTTAGGTCTGTGCTGTTATCGGAATTGTAGTTTTCATTATTCTTTGATGATAAGATGTATTGTAAATTAATTTACAAGAATATAAGCAATAACTTTTAGTTCCTAAAACACTTTCATAACTAATTTAGGTCTGTACTGTTATCGGAATTGTAGTTTTCATTATTCTTTGATGAGAAGATGTATTGTAAATTAATTTACAAGGATATAAGCAATAACTTTTAGTTTCTAAAACACTTTCACAACGTATTTAGGTCTGTGCTGTTATCGTTATTGCAATTTTCATTATTCTGTGATTATAAGATGTATTGTAAATTAATTTACAAGAATATAAGCAATAACTTTTAGTTTCTAAGCATTTTCATAAGGTATTTAAGTCTGTGCTGTTATCGTTATTGTAATTTTCATTATTCTTTGATTCTATGTATTGTAAATTAATTCTGCAGAATATAAGCACTCACTTTTAGTTTCTAAGACATTTTCTTAACGTATTTAGGTCTGTGCTATTATCACAATTGAAATTTTCATTATTCTTTGATTATAAGATGTATTGTAAATTAATTTACAAGAATATAAGCAATAACTTTTAGTTTCTAAGCATTTTCATAAGGTATTTCAGTCTGTGCTGTTATCGTTATTGTAATTTTCATTATTCTTTGATTCTATGTATTGTAAATTAATTCTGCAGAATACAAGCAATAACTTTCAGTTCCTAAAACACTTTCATAACTAATTTATGTCTGTACTGTTATCGGTATTGTAGTTTTCATTATTCTTTGATTATAAGATGTATTGTAAATTAATTTACAAGAATATAAGCAATAACTTTTAGTTTCTAAGCATTTTCATAAGGTATTTCAGTCTGTGCTGTTATCGTTATTGTAATTTTCATTATTCTTTGATTCTATGTATTGTAAATTAATTCTGCAGAATACAAGCAATAACTTTCAGTTCCTAAAACACTTTCATAACTAATTTATGTCTGTACTGTTATCGGTATTGTAGTTTTCATTATTCTTTGATTATACGTATTGTAAATTAATTTAAAAGAATATACGCAATAACTTTTAGTTCCTAAAACACTTTCATAACGTATTTAGGACTGTGCTGTTGTCGGTATTGTAGTTTTCATAATTCTTTAATGATAAGATGTATTGTAAATTAATTGACAAGAATATAAGCAATAACTTTTAGTTTGTAAGCATTTTCATAAGGTATTTAAGTCTGTGGTGTTATCGTTATTGTAATTTTCATTATTCTTTGATTATATGTATTGTAAATTAATTCTGCAGAATATAAGCAATAACTTTTAGTTCCTAAAACACTTTCATAACTAATTTAAGTCTGTACTCTTATCGGAATTGTAGTTTTCATTATTCTTTGATTATATGTATTTTAAATTAATTTACAAGAATATAAGCAATAACTTTTAGTTTCTAAGACATTTTCATAACGTATTTAGGTCTGTGCTATTGTCACAATTGTAGTTTTCATTATTCTTTGATTATATGTATTGTAAATTAATTTACAAGAATATAAGCAATAACTTTTAGTTCCTAAAACACTTTCATAACGTATTTAGGTCTGTGCTGTTATCGTTATTGCAATTTTCATTATTCTGTGATTATAAGATGTATTGTAAATTAATTTACAAGAATATATGCAATAACTTTTAGTTTCTAAGCATTTTCATAAGGTATTTAAGTCTGTGCTGTTATCGTTATTGTAATTTTCATTATTCTTTGATTCTATGTATTGTAAATTAATTCTGCAGAATATAAGCAATAACATTTAGTTCCTAAAACACTTTCATAACTAATTTAAGTCTGTACTGTTATAGGTATTGTAGTTTTCATTATTCTTTGATTATACGTATTGTAAATTAATTTAAAAGAATATACGCAATAACTTTTAGTTCCAAAACACTTTCATAACGTATTTAGGTCTGTGCTGTTTTCGGAATTGTAGTTTTCATTATTCTTTCATTATATGTATTGTAAATTAATTCTGCAGAATATAAGCAATAACTTTTAGTTCCTAAAACACTTTCATAACTTATTTAGGTCTGTGCTATTATCACAATTGTAATTTTCATTATTCTTTGATTATAAGATGTATTGTAAATTAATTTACAAGAATATAAGCAATAACTTTTAGTTCCTAAAACACTTTCATAACTAATTTAAGTCTGTGCTATTATCACAATTGTAATTTTCATTATTCTGTGATTATAAGATGTATTGTAAATTAATTTACAAGAATATATGCAATAACTTTTAGTTTCTAAGCATTTTCATAAGGTATTTAAGTCTGTGCTGTTATCGTTATTGTAATTTTCATTATTCTTTGATTCTATGTATTGTAAATTAATTCTGCAGAATATAAGCAATAACTTTCAGTTCCTAAAACACTTTCATAACGTATTTAGGTCTGTGCTGTTATCGGAATTGTAGTTTTCATTATTCTTTGATTATATGTACTGTAAATTAGTTTACAAGAATATAAGCAATAACTTTTAGTTCCTAAAACACTTTCATAACGTATCTAGGTCTGTGCTGTTATCGTTATTGCAATTTTCATTATTCTATGATTATAAGATGTATTGTAAATTAATTTACAAGAATATAAGCAATAACTTTTAGTTTCTAAGCATTTTCATAAGGTATTTAAGTCTGTGCTGTTATCGGAATTGTAGTTTTCATTATTCTTTGATTATATGTATTGTAAATTAATTTAAAAGAATATAAGCAATAACTTTTAGTTCCTAAAACACTTTCATAACGTATCTAGGTCTGTGCTGTTATCGTTATTGCAATTTTCATTATTCTATGATTATAAGATGTATTGTAAATTAATTTACAAGAATATAAGCAATAACTTTTAGTTTCTAAGACATTTTCATAACGTATTTAGGTCTGTGCTATTGTCACAATTGTAGTTTTCATTATTCTTTGATTATATGTATTGTAAATTAATTTAAAAGAATATACGCAATAACTTTTAGTTCCTAAAACACTTTCATAACGTATTTAGGTCTGTGCTGTTATCGGAATTGTAATTTTCATTATTCTTTGATTATATGTATTGTAAATTAATTTACAAGAATATACGCAATAACTTTTAGTTCCTAAAACACTTTCATAACGTATTTAGGTCTGTGCTGTTGTCGGAATTGTAGTTTTCATTATTCTTCGATTATAAGATGTGTTATAAATTAATTTACAAGAATATAAGCAATAACTTTTAGTTTCTAAGCATTTTCATAAGGTATTTAAGTCTGTGCTGTTATCGGAATTGTAGTTTTCATTATTCTTTGATTATATGTATTGTAAATTAATTTACAAGAATATAAGCAATAACTTTTAGTTCCAAAACACTTTCATAACGTATTTAGGTCTGTGCTGTTTTCGGAATTGTAGTTTTCATTATTCTTTCATTATATGTATTGTAAATTAATTCTGCAGAATACAAGCAATAACTTTTAGTTCCTAAAACACTTTCATAACTAATTTAAGTCTGTACTGTTATCGGAATTGTAATTTTCATTATTCTTTGATGATAAGATGTATTGTAAATTAATTTACAAGAATATAAGCAATAACTTTTACTTTCTAAGCATTTTCATAAGGTATTTAAGTCTGTGCTATTGTCACAATTGTAGTTTTCATTATTCTTTGATTATATGTATTGTAAATTAATTTAAAAGAATATACGCAATAACTTTTAGTTCCTAAAACACTTTCATAACGTATCTAGGTCTGTGCTGTTATCGTTATTGCAATTTTCATTATTCTATGATTATAAGATGTATTGTAAATTAATTTACAAGAATATAAGCAATAACTTTTAGTTCCTAAAACACTTTCATAATTAATTTAGGTCTGTACTGTTATCGGAATTGTAGTTTTCATTATTCTTTGATTATACGTCTTGTAAATTAATTTATAAGAATATACGCAATAACCTTGAGTTTCTAAGAAAGTTTCATAACGTATCTAGGTCTGTGCTGTTATCGTTATTGCAATTTTCATTATTCTATGATTATAAGATGTATTGTAAATTAATTTACAAGAATATAAGCAATAACTTTTAGCTTCTAAGACATTTTCATAACGTATTTAGGTCTGTGCTATTATCACAATTGTAGTTTTCATTATTCTTTGATTATATGTATTGTAAATTAATTTAAAAGAATATACGCAATAACTTTTAGTTCCTAAAACACTTTCATAACGTATTTAGGTCTGTGCTGTTGTCGGTATTGTAGTTTTCATTATTCTTTGATTATAAGATGTGTTATAAATTAATTTACAAGAATATAAGCAATAACTTTTAGTTTCTAAGCATTTTCATAAGGTATTTAAGTCTGTGCTGTTATCGGAATTGTAGTTTTCATTATTCTTTGATTCTATGTATTGTAAATTAATTCTGCAGAATACAAGCAATAACTTTTAGTTCCTAAAACACTTTCATAACTAATTTATGTCTGTACTGTTATCGGTATTGTAGTTTTCAT
>JALHAQ010000187.1:0-14136 GCA_023838395.1 Holcopasites calliopsidis
CGTCGATATTATTATACCCGTTTCTCACCGCAATACTCGTACGATATATCCAGGATTCGAACACGCGCGAAAGATTATTTCCAAGAGTTTGAATTTTTCTACAGCTTTCCAAGACTTTCGTTTTTCTTGACAAATATTGGATCGATACGTTCGAGATTCCATCGCTAGTCGTGTCTCTGCGAATTAGAAGCAAGTCGTTAAACGTTAGAAGAAAGCGTGTGGTATATCCGAAAAGCGTCGTTAATATTCGGATCGTTCGTTTCGAAAGCGGCGTAAGGCATTTCTTTATGTAACTCGTGTAAATCTATACGAACTTATTCGTTGTTACGAATTTGGTCAATAAATGGAATGTGGTTCAAGTCCATCATCCATGATCCCAAAGAATATACGACGTCGAGTATACACGTAGTCGTACGTATCATCAGGCTAAGGATATCTTTGTTGAAATGTAACGATGCGAAATTGTAAAAAAAAAAGAAAGCTATTTCTTGCAAAAGCAAGTTGGTCGTGTTTATTTTTGAAGAAAGAAGAAGAGGCGCTTCAGCAGGTAGGCAACAGTTGAAAGAAGAGGACGACTATCGAATGCTTCGCCATTCCGAATGGGGGGTCGTTATTTTTTATTCGATATCGGTCACTGTGCTCGATAGGCGATACTAAATTATTGTAAAATCGTTGCGCGACATACGAAGGGGTGGCAAATGGAAATACAGCAAGGGTGGCGAGTAGCTGGGTGTCGTTGGGTGGGTGGTTCGACTGGTTCACAGGGGCCCATTAGGTTTCTCATTTTATTCCTGACGGTATTTGTTCTCGTGGTTCAATCGCCATGCTACCCTTGAGGTGGTTCAAATTTGCCTACCTACCTACACAGTTCCGATACCATTCGGCGGATTTTGCCGACGACTCTTCCGAACGCAAGAATCCCCTGTACCACCACCATCAGCGGCACCACCACCACCATCGTCATCAGCAGCGGCACCACCACCACCATCGTCATCAGCAGCGGCACCACCACCACCATCGTCATCAGCAGCGGCACCACCACCACCACCACCATCGTCATCAGCAGCGGCACCACCACCACCACCACCATCATCAGCAGCGGCACCGCCGCACATTACCGCCGCACATTACCGCCGCACATTACCGCCGCACATTACCGCCGCACATTACCGCCGCACTTATTTGTCAAATTTTTTTGCTTGCCCTTCCCCGTCGTACTTTTTATCTTGCCCCCTTCCCCGTCGTACTTTTTATCTTGCCCCCTTCCCCGTCGTACTTTTTATCTTGCCCTTCGTCGTCGATTTATTTCCCTTGACGTCCTAACTTTGTCGATTAACTTCCCTTGCCTTCCTAACTTTGTCGATTAACTTCCCTCGTCGTCCTAAGTTTGTCGATTTGCTTCCCGACATCGCTCGACCCTCTTACCAACAGACTTGGCTCCCTTATTAGCAGATTTTACTTGGCTTCCTTACTAAGAGATTTTCCTCGATTCCCTTGCTAACAGGGTTGGCGATTCCCTTCCTGATTTTACTTTCCCTTACAGATTTTGCTTTCCCTTACAGACTTTGCTCTCTCCTAAAGACTGCTTTCCCTTACAGATTTTGCTTTCCCTTACAGATTTTGCTTTCCCTTACAGATTTTGCTTTCCCTTACAGATTTTGCTTTCCCTTACAGATTTTACTTTCCTTTAAAGATTTTGCTTTCCCTTACAGACTTTGCTCTTCCTTACAGACTTTGCTCTTCCTTACAGACTTTGCTTTCCTTTAAAGATTTTGCTTTCCCTTACAGACTTTGTTTTCTCCTAAAGATTTTGCTTCCCCTTGCAGATTTTGCTCTCTCCTAAAGACTGCTTTCCCTTACAGATTTTGCTCTCCCTTACAGATTTTGCTCTCCCTTACAGATTTTGCTCTCCCTTACAGACTTTGCTTTCCTTTAAAGATTTTGCTTTCCCTTACAGACTTTGTTCTCTCCTAAAGATTTTGCTTCCCCTTGCAGATTTTGCTCTCTCCTAAAGACTGCTTTCCCTCACAGATTTTGCTTTCCCTCACAGATTTTGCTTTCCCTTACAGATTTTACTTTCCTTTAAAGATTTTGCTTTCCCTTACAGACTTTGCTCTCTCCTGAAGATTTTGCTTTCCCTTACAGATTTTGCTCTCCCTTACAGATTTTGCTTTACCTTACAGATTTCTTTCCTTTAAAGATTTTGCTTTCCTTTACAGACTTTGTTCTCTCCTAAAGATTTTGCTTCCCCTTGCAGATTTTGCTCTCTCCTAAAGACTGCTTTCCCTCACAGATTTTGCTTTCCCTTACAGATTTTACTTTCCTTTAAAGATTTTGCTTTCCCTTACAGACTTTGCTCTCTCCTAAAGATTTTGCTTTCCCTTACAGATTTTGCTCTCCCTTACAGATTTTGCTTTACCTTACAGATTTTGCTTTTCCTTACAGACTTTGCTCTCCCGTACAAACTTTGCTCTCCCGTACAGACTTTGCTCTCCCGTACAGACTTTGCTCTCCCGTACAGACTTTGCTCTCCCGTACAGACTTTGCTCTCCCGTACAGACTTTGCTCTCCCGTACAGATTTTGCTTTCCCTTTCAGATTTTGCTCTCTCCTAAAGACTTTGCTCTCCCGTACAGACTTTGCTCTCTCGTACAGATTTTGCTCTCTCGTACAGATTTTGCTCTCTCCTAAAGATTTTGCTTTCCCTTACAGATTTTGCTTTCCCTTACAGATTTTGCTTTCCCTTACAGATTTTGCTTTCCCTTACAGATTTTGCTCTCCCTTACAGATTTTGCTCTCCCTTACAGATTTTGCTCTCCCTTACAGATTTTGCTTTTCCTTACAGACTTTGCTTTTCCTTACAGACTTTGCTTTTCCTTACAGACTTTGCTCTCCCGTACAGACTTTGCTCTCCCGTACAGACTTTGCTTTTCCATTAAAGATTTTGCTTTCCCTTACAGACTTTGTTCTCTCCTAAAGATTTTGCTTCCCCTTGCAGATTTTGCTCTCTCCTAAAGACTGCTTTCCCTTACAGATTTTGCTTTCCCTTACAGATTTTACTTTCCTTTAAAGATTTTGCTTTCCCTTACAGACTTTGCTCTCTCCTAAAGATTTTGCTTTCCCTTACAGATTTTGCTCTCCCTTACAGATTTTGCTCTCCCTTACAGATTTTGCTCTCCCTTACAGATTTTGCTTTCCCTTACAGATTTTGCTTTACCTTACAGATTTTGCTTTACCTTACAGATTTTGCTCTCCCGTACAGACTTTGCTCTCCCGTACAGACTTTGCTCTCTCCTAAAGATTTTGCTTTCCCTTACAGATTTTGCTTTCCCTTACAGACTTTGTTCTCTCCTAAAGATTTTGCTTCCCCTTGCAGACTTTGCTCTCTCCTAAAGATTTTGCTTTCCCTTACAGATTTTGCTTTCCCTTACAGATTTTGCTTTCCCTTACAGATTTTACTTTCCTTTAAAGATTTTGCTTTCCCTTACAGACTTTGCTCTTCCTTACAGACTTTGCTTTCCTTTAAAGATTTTGCTTTCCCTTACAGACTTTGTTTTCTCCTAAAGATTTTGCTTCCCCTTGCAGATTTTGCTCTCTCCTAAAGACTGCTTTCCCTTACAGATTTTGCTCTCCCTTACAGATTTTGCTCTCCCTTACAGATTTTGCTCTCCCTTACAGACTTTGCTTTCCTTTAAAGATTTTGCTTTCCCTTACAGACTTTGTTCTCTCCTAAAGATTTTGCTTCCCCTTGCAGATTTTGCTCTCTCCTAAAGACTGCTTTCCCTCACAGATTTTGCTTTCCCTCAGATTTTGCTTTCCCTTACAGATTTTACTTTCCTTTAAAGATTTTGCTCTCCCGTACAGACTTTGCTCTCCCGTACAGACTTTGCTCTCTCCTAAAGATTTTGCTTTCCCTTACAGATTTTGCTTTCCCTTACAGACTTTGTTCTCTCCTAAAGATTTTGCTTCCCCTTGCAGACTTTGCTCTCTCCTAAAGATTTTGCTCTCTCCTAAAGATTTTGCTTTCCCTTACAGATTTTGCTTTCCCTTACAGATTTTACTTTCCTTTAAAGATTTTGCTTTCCCTTACAGACTTTGCTCTTCCTTACAGACTTTGCTTTCCTTTAAAGATTTTGCTTTCCCTTACAGACTTTGTTTTCTCCTAAAGATTTTGCTTCCCCTTGCAGATTTTGCTCTCTCCTAAAGACTGCTTTCCCTTACAGATTTTGCTCTCCCTTACAGATTTTGCTCTCCCTTACAGATTTTGCTCTCCCTTACAGACTTTGCTTTCCTTTAAAGATTTTGCTTTCCCTTACAGACTTTGTTCTCTCCTAAAGATTTTGCTTCCCCTTGCAGACTTTGCTCTCTCCTAAAGATTTTGCTTTCCCTTACAGATTTTGCTTTCCCTTACAGATTTTACTTTCCTTTAAAGATTTTGCTTTCCCTTACAGACTTTGCTCTTCCTTACAGACTTTGCTTTCCTTTAAAGATTTTGCTTTCCCTTACAGACTTTGTTTTCTCCTAAAGATTTTGCTTCCCCTTGCAGATTTTGCTCTCTCCTAAAGACTGCTTTCCCTTACAGATTTTGCTCTCCCTTACAGACTTTGCTTTCCTTTAAATATTTTGCTTTCCCTTACAGACTTTGTTCTCTCCTAAAGATTTTGCTTCCCCTTGCAGATTTTGCTCTCTCCTAAAGACTGCTTTCCCTCACAGATTTTGCTTTCCCTCAGATTTTGCTTTCCCTTACAGATTTTACTTTCCTTTAAAGATTTTGCTTTCCCTTACAGACTTTGCTCTCTCCTGAAGATTTTGCTTTCCCTTACAGATTTTGCTCTCCCTTACAGATTTTGCTTTACCTTACAGATTTCTTTCCTTTAAAGATTTTGCTTTCCTTTACAGACTTTGTTCTCTCCTAAAGATTTTGCTTCCCCTTGCAGATTTTGCTCTCTCCTAAAGACTGCTTTCCCTCACAGATTTTGCTTTCCCTTACAGATTTTACTTTCCTTTAAAGATTTTGCTTTCCCTTACAGACTTTGCTCTCTCCTAAAGATTTTGCTTTCCCTTACAGATTTTGCTCTCCCTTACAGATTTTGCTTTACCTTACAGATTTTGCTTTTCCTTACAGACTTTGCTCTCCCGTACAAACTTTGCTCTCCCGTACAGACTTTGCTCTCCCGTACAGACTTTGCTCTCCCGTACAGATTTTGCTTTCCCTTTCAGATTTTGCTCTCTCCTAAAGACTTTGCTCTCCCTTACAGATTTTGCTTTTCCTTACAGACTTTGCTTTTCCTTACATACTTTGCTTTTCCTTACAGACTTTGCTTTTCCTTACAGACTTTGCTCTCCCGTACAGACTTTGCTTTTCCTTTAAAGATTTTGCTTTCCCTTACAGACTTTGTTCTCTCCTAAAGATTTTGCTTCCCCTTGCAGATTTTGCTCTCTCCTAAAGACTGCTTTCCCTTACAGATTTTGCTTTCCCTTACAGATTTTACTTTCCTTTAAAGATTTTGCTTTCCCTTACAGACTTTGCTCTCTCCTAAAGATTTTGCTCTCCCTTACAGATTTTGCTTTACCTTACAGATTTTGCTTTTCCTTACAGACTTTGCTCTCCCGTACAGACTTTGTTCTCTCCTAAAGATTTTGCTTCCCCTTGCACATTTTGCTCTCTCCTAAAGACTGCTTTCCCTCACAGATTTTGCTTTCCCTTACAGATTTTACTTTCCTTTAAAGATTTTGCTTTCCCTTACAGATTTTACTTTCCTTTAAAGATTTTGCTTTCCCTTACAGACTTTGCTCTCTCCTAAAGATTTTGCTTTCCCTTACAGATTTTGCTCTCCCTTACAGATTTTGCTTTACCTTAGATTTCTTTCCTTTAAAGATTTTGCTTTCTTTTACAGACTTTGTTCTCTCCTAAAGATTTTGCTTCCCCTTGCAGATTTTGCTCTCTCCTAAAGACTGCTTTCCCTCACAGATTTTGCTTTCCCTTACAGATTTTACTTTCCTTTAAAGATTTTGCTTTCCCTTACAGACTTTGCTCTCTCCTAAAGATTTTGCTTTCCCTTACAGATTTTGCTCTCCCTTACAGATTTTGCTTTACCTTACAGATTTTGCTTTACCTTACAGATTTTGCTTTCCCTTACAGACTTTGTTCTCTCCTAAAGATTTTGCTTCCCCTTGCAGATTTTGCTCTCTCCTAAAGACTGCTTTCCCTTACAGATTTTGTTTTCACTTACAGATTTTACTTTCCTTTAAAGATTTTGCTTTCCCTTACAGACTTTGCTCTCTCCTAAAGATTTTGCTCTCCCTTACAGATTTTGCTTTACCTTACAGATTTTGCTTTTCCTTACAGACTTTGCTCTCCCGTACAGACTTTGTTCTCTCCTAAAGATTTTGCTTCCCCTTGCAGATTTTGCTCTCTCCTAAAGACTGCTTTCCCTTACAGATTTTACTTTCCTTTAAAGATTTTGCTTTCCCTTACAGACTTTGCTCTCTCCTAAAGATTTTGCTCTCCCTTACAGATTTTGCTTTACCTTACAGATTTTGCTTTTCCTTACAGACTTTGCTCTCCCGTACAGACTTTGTTCTCTCCTAAAGATTTTGCTTCCCCTTGCAGATTTTGCTCTCTCCTAAAGACTGCTTTCCCTTACAGATTTTACTTTCCTTTAAAGATTTTGCTTTCCCTTACAGACTTTGCTCTTCCTTACAGACTTTGCTCTCTCCTAAGGATTTTGCTCTCCCTTACAGACTTTGCTCTCTCCTAAAGATTTTGCTTTCCCTTACAGATTTTGCTCTCCCTTACAGATTTTGCTTTACCTTAGATTTCTTTCCTTTAAAGATTTTGCTTTCCTTTACAGACTTTGTTCTCTCCTAAAGATTTTGCTTCCCCTTGCAGATTTTGCTCTCTCCTAAAGACTGCTTTCCCTCACAGATTTTGCTTTCCCTTACAGATTTTACTTTCCCTTACAGATTTTACTTTCCTTTAAAGATTTTGCTTTCCCTTACAGACTTTGCTCTCTCCTAAACATTTTGCTTTCCCTTAAAGATTTTGCTTTCCCTTATAGACTTTGCTCTCCCTTACAGACTTTGCTCTCCCTTACAGACTTTGCTCTCCCTTACAGACTTTGCTCTCCCTTACAGACTTTGCTCTCTCCTAAAGACTTTGCTCTCCCGTACAGACTTTGCTCTCTCTTACAGACTTTGCTCTCCCGTACAGATTTTGCTCTCTCCTAAAGATTTTGCTTCCCCTTGCAGATTTTGCTCTCTCCTAAAGACTGCTTTCCCTTACAGATTTTGTTTTCACTTACAGATTTTACTTTCCTTTAAAGATTTTGCTTTCCCTTACAGACTTTGCTCTCTCCTAAAGATTTTGCTCTCCCTTACAGATTTTGCTTTACCTTACAGATTTTGCTTTTCCTTACAGACTTTGCTCTCCCGTACAGACTTTGTTCTCTCCTAAAGATTTTGCTTCCCCTTGCAGATTTTGCTCTCTCCTAAAGACTGCTTTCCCTTACAGATTTTACTTTCCTTTAAAGATTTTGCTTTCCCTTACAGACTTTGCTCTCTCCTAAAGATTTTGCTCTCCCTTACAGATTTTGCTTTACCTTACAGATTTTGCTTTTCCTTACAGACTTTGCTCTCCCGTACAGACTTTGTTCTCTCCTAAAGATTTTGCTTCCCCTTGCAGATTTTGCTCTCTCCTAAAGACTGCTTTCCCTTACAGATTTTACTTTCCTTTAAAGATTTTGCTTTCCCTTACAGACTTTGCTCTTCCTTACAGACTTTGCTCTCTCCTAAGGATTTTGCTCTCCCTTACAGACTTTGCTCTCTCCTAAAGATTTTGCTTTCCCTTACAGATTTTGCTCTCCCTTACAGATTTTGCTTTACCTTAGATTTCTTTCCTTTAAAGATTTTGCTTTCCTTTACAGACTTTGTTCTCTCCTAAAGATTTTGCTTCCCCTTGCAGATTTTGCTCTCTCCTAAAGACTGCTTTCCCTCACAGATTTTGCTTTCCCTTACAGATTTTACTTTCCCTTACAGATTTTACTTTCCTTTAAAGATTTTGCTTTCCCTTACAGACTTTGCTCTCTCCTAAACATTTTGCTTTCCCTTAAAGATTTTGCTTTCCCTTATAGACTTTGCTCTCCCTTACAGACTTTGCTCTCCCTTACAGACTTTGCTCTCCCTTACAGACTTTGCTCTCCCTTACAGACTTTGCTCTCTCCTAAAGACTTTGCTCTCCCGTACAGACTTTGCTCTCTCTTACAGACTTTGCTCTCCCGTACAGATTTTGCTCTCTCCTAAAGATTTTGCTTCCCCTTGCAGATTTTGCTCTCTCCTAAAGACTGCTTTCCCTTACAGATTTTACTTTCCTTTAAAGATTTTGCTTTCCCTTACAGACTTTGCTCTTCCTTACAGACTTTGCTCTCCCTTACAGATTTTGCTTTTCCTTACAGACTTTGCTTTTCCTTACAGACTTTGCTTTTCCTTACAGACTTTGCTTTTCCTTACAGACTTTGCTTTTCCTTACAGACTTTGCTTTTCCTTACAGACTTTGCTTTTCCTTACAGACTTTGCTCTCCCGTACAGACTTTGCTTTTCCTTTAAAGATTTTGCTTTCCCTTACAGACTTTGTTCTCTCCTAAAGATTTTGCTTCCCCTTGCAGATTTTGCTCTCTCCTGAAGACTGCTTTCCCTTACAGGTTTTGATTTCCCTTACAGATTTTACTTTCCTTTAAAGGTTCTGCTTTCTCTTACAGACTTTGTTCTCTCCTAAAGACTTTGTTCTCTCTTAAAGATTTTGCTTCCCCTTACAGATTTTGCTCTCTCCTAAAGACTGCTTTCCCTTACAGATTTTGCTTTCCCTTACAGATTTTGCTTTCCCGTACAGACTTTGCTCTCCCTTACAGGCTTTGTTCTCCCTTACAGATTTTGCTTTCCCTTATAGACTTTGCTTTCCCTTACAGATTTTGCTTTCCCGTACAGACTTAGCTTTTCCTTTAAAGATTTTGCTTTCCCTTACAGACTTTGTTCTCTCCTAAAGATTTTGCTTCCCCTTGCAGATTTTGCTCTCTCCTAAAGACTGCTTTCCCTTACAGATTTTGATTTCACTTACAGATTTTACTTTCCTTTAAAGATTTTGCTTTCCCTTACAGACTTTGCTCTCTCCTAAAGATTTTGCTCTCTCCTAAAGATTTTGCTCTCCCTTACAGATTTTGCTTTACCTTACAGATTTTGCTTTTCCTTACAGACTTTGCTCTCCCGTACAGACTTTGTTCTCTCCTAAAGATTTTGCTTCCCCTTGCAGATTTTGCTCTCTCCTAAAGACTGCTTTCCCTTACAGATTTTACTTTCCTTTAAAGATTTTGCTTTCCCTTACAGACTTTGCTCTCTCCTAAAGATTTTGCTCTCCCTTACAGATTTTGCTTTACCTTACAGATTTTGCTTTTCCTTACAGACTTTGCTCTCCCGTACAGACTTTGTTCTCTCCTAAAGATTTTGCTTCCCCTTGCAGATTTTGCTCTCTCCTAAAGACTGCTTTCCCTTACAGATTTTACTTTCCTTTAAAGATTTTGCTTTCCCTTACAGACTTTGCTCTTCCTTACAGACTTTGCTCTCTCCTAAGGATTTTGCTCTCCCTTACAGACTTTGCTCTCTCCTAAAGATTTTGCTTTCCCTTACAGATTTTGCTCTCCCTTACAGATTTTGCTTTACCTTAGATTTCTTTCCTTTAAAGATTTTGCTTTCCTTTACAGACTTTGTTCTCTCCTAAAGATTTTGCTTCCCCTTGCAGATTTTGCTCTCTCCTAAAGACTGCTTTCCCTTACAGATTTTACTTTCCTTTAAAGATTTTGCTTTCCCTTACAGACTTTGCTCTTCCTTACAGACTTTGCTCTTCCTTACAGACTTTGCTCTCTCCTAAGGATTTTGCTCTCCCTTACAGACTTTGCTCTCTCCTAAAGATTTTGCTTTCCCTTACAGATTTTGCTCTCCCTTACAGATTTTGCTTTACCTTAGATTTCTTTCCTTTAAAGATTTTGCTTTCCTTTACAGACTTTGTTCTCTCCTAAAGATTTTGCTTCCCCTTGCAGATTTTGCTCTCTCCTAAAGACTGCTTTCCCTCACAGATTTTGCTTTCCCTTACAGATTTTGCTTTCCCTTACAGATTTTACTTTCCTTTAAAGATTTTGCTTTCCCTTACAGACTTTGCTCTCTCCTAAAGATTTTGCTTTCCCTTACAGATTTTGCTCTCCCTTACAGATTTTGCTTTACCTTACAGATTTTGCTTTACCTTACAGATTTTGCTTTCCCTTACAGATTTTGCTTTCCCTTACAGATTTTACTTTCCTTTAAAGATTTTACTTTCCTTTAAAGATTTTGCTTTCCCTTAAAGATTTTGCTTTCCCTTAAAGATTTTGCTTTCCCTTACAGACTTTGCTCTCCCTTACAGACTTTGCTCTCCCTTACAGACTTTGCTCTCCCTTACAGATTTTGCTCTCCCTTACAGATTTTGCTCTCCCTTACAGATTTTGCTCTCTCCTACAGACTTTGCTTTTCCTTACAGACTTTGCTCTCCCTTACAGATTTTGCTTTCTCTTCTTGTACTTTTTGTTTGGACTCATTTGCGATTTTGCTTACTCACTCTATTTGGCGATATTACTTGTTCACTTCAGGATTTCGTTGGATTTATTCGCGATTTTACTTGGTCAATCTAATTCGTGATTTTGCTTGGTCAATCTAATTCGTGATTTTGCTTGGTCAATCTAATTCGTGATTTTGCTTGGTCAATCTAATTCGTGATTTTGCTTGGTCAATCTAATTCGTGATTTTGCTTGGTCAATCTAATTCGTGATTTTGCTTGGTCAATCTAATTCGTGATTTTGCTTGGTCAATCTAATTCGTGATTTTGCTTAATGAATCTAATTCGTGATTTTGCTTAATGAATCTAATTCGTTATTTTGCTTAATGAATCTAATTCGTTATTTTGCTTAATGAATCTAGTTCGTGATTTTACTTGGTCAAACTAATTCGTGCTCTCACTTGGTCAAACTAATTCGTGCTCTCACTTGGTCAATGTAATTTGCGATTGTACTTTGTTACTCCGCTTCGAGATTTTAAATGGTCAACCTGCTTCGGCGTTTTGTGTTGTCACTCTACGATTCTACTTGGTAAGTCTACTTCGGGATTTCGTGTGGTCACTCCATGATTTTACTTGGTAAGTTTACTTCGCGATTTTTGTTTAGAGTTATGATTTTACTTACTGAATTTAGTTCGCGATTTTACTTATTGAATTTAGTTTTCGCTTTTACTTGAATTTAGTTTGCGATTTTACTTCTTGAATTTAGTTTGCGATTTTACTTCTTGAATTTAGTTTGCGATTTTACTTCTTGAATTTAGTTTGCGATTTTACTTCTTGAATTTAGTTTGCGATTTTACTTATTGAATTTAGTTTTCGCTTATACTTGAATTTAGTTTGCGATTTTACTTCTTGAATTTAGTTTGCGATTTTACTTGAATTTAGTTTTCGGTTTTACT
Source organism: Holcopasites calliopsidis (assembly GCA_023838395.1). NCBI lineage: Eukaryota > Metazoa > Arthropoda > Insecta > Hymenoptera > Apidae > Holcopasites > Holcopasites calliopsidis. The sequence continues at coordinate 11,532 of JALHAQ010000187.1, forward strand.
TCTTGAATTTAGTTTGCGATTTTACTTCTTGAATTTAGTTTGCGATTTTACTTCTTGAATTTAGTTTGCGATTTTACTTCTTGAATTTAGTTTGCGATTTTACTTCTTGAATTTAGTTTGCGATTTTACTTGAATTTAGTTTGCGATTTTACTTATTGAATTTAGTTTTCGCTTATACTTATTGAATTTAGTTTTCGCTTATACTTATTGAATTTAGTTTTCGCTTATACTTCAATTTAGTTTGCGATTTTACTTTTTGAATTTAGTTTGCGATTTTACTTGAATTTAGTTTTCGGTTTTACTTCTTGAATTTAGTTTGCGATTTTACTTCTTGAATTTAGTTTGCGATTTTACTTGAATTTAGTCTTCGCTTTTACTTATTGAATTTAGTCTTCGCTTTTACTTATTGAATTTAGTCTTCGCTTTTACTTATTGAATTTAGTCTTCGCTTTTACTTATTGAATTTAGTCTTCGCTTTTACTTATTGAATTTAGTCTTCGCTTATACTTATTGAATTTAGTCTTCGCTTATACTTATTGAATTTAGTCTTCGCTTATACTTATTGAATTTAGTCTTCGCTTTTACTTATTGAATTTAGTCTTCGCTTTTACTTATTGAATTTAGTCTTCGCTTTTACTTATTGAATTTAGTCTTCGCTTTTACTTATTGAATTTAGTCTTCGCTATTACTTATTGAATTTAGTCTTCGCTATTACTTATTGAATTTAGTCTTCGCTATTACTTATTGAATTTAGTCTTCGCTATTACTTATTGAATTTAGTCTTCGCTATTACTTATTGAATTTAGTCTTCGCTTTTACTTATTGAATTTAGTCTTCGCTCTTAATGAATTTAGTTCTCGCTTCTACTTAGTCAATCTACTTTGCGATTTTAACTATTAACTCTACTTCACGATTCTGATTGACCATTAGTCTTCACGATTTTGATTGGCCATGCTATTTCACGATTTCGCTTGGCTATCCTACGTTGCGATTTTGCTTTCTGCTATCGAATCATTGGTCCTTTGTCTCTCCTATTCCACTATCACTATCCTTTGACGTGCAAGCCTAAAGTATTAGTCCTAAGAGCAGGTAACCCTATTGCATTCTTGTGCTACACATACTTAATATAACATACCTTGATATTTCCGATTCTTACAGGAACTATATAAGGGCACACACTATCGAATAGTACTTAACGTAAGGCGATAATGCATTCATTTGTCGATATTTGCCAATAAGCACATGCGTCGTGCTTGCAATTAGCTTAGGTTAGTTATGTCAAAGCGACGAGGTTAGTCTCACGTAAGCAGCGACAGTCTCCGCGGCTGCATTAGTAGCACATTTTCTGTATTGCGCACGGGGTTTGTACTGTCGCATGTATGCGCGCGCGAGGCTAGCTTCATCGCATAGGCGCGCGAGGCTATGCGTACACGCGCGCGCGCGCGAGGGTAATTTTTATGTAGTCGCGCGTGCGCGCGCGCGCGAGGTTAATTCTAATGCACCCACCCCATACGCACCTACACACCGCCCCCAGATCCTTCCGAATTTTCCAGCCGCCACCCCGATCCATCCGAACCTCGCAGTGGCCTTCCGGGTCTATTCTGACCTCTCAGTAGCTCCCAGATCTATCCTAACCGCCCCCGCCGCCCCCGGATTCATCCGAACCGCCCACGCCGCCCCCCGGATCCACCCGAACCGCTCCGCCGCCCCCAGGATCCACCCTAACCGCCCCGCAGCCCCCGGATCCATCCGAACCACCCCCGCCGCCCCCGGACCCATCCCAACCTCCCCGCCGCCCCCGGATCCAACCGAACCGCCCCCGCCGCTCCCCGGATCCATCCCAACCGCCCCCGCCGCTCCCCGGATCCATCCCAACCGCCCCCGCAGCCCCCGGATCAATTCGAAGCGCCCGCCGCTCCCCGGTTCCATCCTAACCACCCCGCCGCCCCCGGATCCATCCGAACCTCCCCCGCCGCTCCCCGGATCATTCCGAAGCTCCCAGCCGTCCCCCGGACCCGTCCGAACCTCCCCGCCTCCCCGGACCGATCCGAACCGCCCAGCCGCCCCCCGGATCCAACCGAACCGCCCCCGCCGCCCCCGTATCAAACCGAACCTCCCCGCCACCCCCGGATCCAACCGAACCTCCCTGCAACCCCGGACCGCACTGATCCCCGCGCCGCTTGTCGGCGAGGCGATTGGGGTGGATTCGGGGAGGCGGGGAGGTTCGGTTGGATCCGGGGGTGGCGGGGAGGTTCGGTTTGATACGGGGGCGGCGGGGGCGGTTCGGTTGGATCCGGGGGGCGGCTGGGCGGTTCGGATCGGTCCGGGGAGGCGGGGAGGTTCGGACGGGTCGGGGGGGCGGCTGGGAGCTTCGGAAGGATCCGGGGAGCGGCGGGGGAGGTTCGGATGGATCCGGGGGCGGCGGGGTGGTTAGGATGGAACCGGGGAGCGCCGGGCGCTTCGAATTGATCCGGGGGTGGCGGGGGCGGTTGGGATGGATCCGGGGAGCGGCGGGGGCGGTTGGGATGGATCCGGGGGCGGCGGGGCGGTTCGGTTGGATCCGGGGGCGGCGGGGAGGTTGGGATGGGTCCGGGGGCGGCGGGGG
>JALHAQ010000188.1:0-13671 GCA_023838395.1 Holcopasites calliopsidis
TCCACAAGATTAAAGAAACTCTTCTTTAACTGTGAATAGGATCATTTAGTCGTATACTAATCTTGTCGATATTGTTTTTACATTTTATTGGAGGTATTATGGGGTACGAGCGGTACAGGCAGCCGACGGTGATAGCAGAACTCGCTGCTAGCGCGCGCCCTGCTTACCCGAAACGGGGACACGCCGGATATTTTACAGCTCATTGTGACGTTAATTTTCAAGTGTCCATCCTGATCCAGTGCTTATTTTGTAGCTAAGACTTCAAGGAATCTGAAAATATTTTCTTCAAAATTTAAGCCTGTAAGAGTGTGTGTATCCAAGTGTGAGATGCGTGTGTGTGCATACAATACATGAGGCGTTTCGAGCGTAATCGGCGTGCATGCAAAACATGTAAAAAACAATAGAAAAAAAACTGAGGCGAGCATTGCCTGTCCGTCTGTGAACGACAAATGTTTACATCAAGTATTTATTATATCAAATATATTATTATTCATATATAAGTGTGTTTTCATCTGCCATCCTTACAAGCCCGCGATGGCCTTCATGGAGAAATTTGAAAAAAGGACTTTGTTTACAATTTTCATAATGAAAAATTGCTTGTCCCAAAAAATAAAAAATGCACTGCGATAGATCGAAGCCTGCAGCTTAAAATGAAAAAAGAAGATACGAATCGATTGAGTAGTTTCCGAGATAAAACTTCAAAAGCACAGCCTGTTTCCTGCAAAATGGAAAAAAATTACAAAATTCAAAGGTCCGTATTTTTTAAATAATTTCGAAGAAAGATAAATGATGACTTAACCCTCCCCCCCCCCCCCTAATTTCACATGAACTGCAATATATTTCAGTTAGAACAAAATCACTGGTGTCGACGTCAAAAAGTGATCGATTCGGCATGGAATGACCCCCATACAACTTACTATACCATTGACATTTCTATAAGAGGAACATTTCATAAAAAACGAAAGCATTGATTTCGTATGGATGGATAGCACTGTCACGTAGTAACTAGAAGTCACTTGTAAAATTAAAAGGCACAAAAGAAGATCAGAAGCTCAAGCATTGTTCATATTGTTTGTTTCAATGCAACTAGCGGTATCAAGTTATAAAGAAAAAATGCACTGTGGCATTTATAGAAATTCATTTGGTGATGATACCTCCCCATCACTACACCTGTAGCAAAATTATTTATATCGCGTAATGTCCCCCTCGGTATTAACGTACTTTTGTAAGAACATTTTTTATGTAACTTCAAAATCTCGTGAGATACTACACCGCTTCTGGTTAAGCGAGACACCCTGCATATTAGCAAAGAGTTTGACCTATCAAGATGGAATTTCTAAAGCTGAAATAAAGACAGCGGAGGACCCGTCTTGCCCATATGCCGTCTGAATAAATTTCCTCCTACATGAAGATCGACTAGCAATGTCAGTGTCGTATCAACAATTTGCGCATTTTTTATTGTACTAATGGTTTAAATGTTTAGGCGGTGGCACGTTTTTTAAATCTACTGACGGTAAAATATAGCTTGTCTCGTTTTTTCCGAATACCCCGAAAGTTCTCGATGACAAGCATATAATGTTTTTGAAACATTTTTGGAGCAGAACTACTAAAAACGACCCCATTAATTTCTAATATTCAAATACAATCAAGCGACAAGCTGCGTAAGGTATTAAAGGGTTAGACTACTGTGAAGGCCCGAGAAAGCAGCTAATTTTCTGATATGGATTGCAAAAAATGTAAATGACCAACCAATTTGCAGTTTTCCACTTTATTTAAGCATATTGTGGGCTACAAATAGAGGTTGCAATGCTGCAACGAGGGATCGCACAGTCCCGCAGGACCCCGCGCAGTTTTTGAACCCGCATATGGCAATATATGAGCTGCGGGATCCCGCAGATTTTGTGGGACTGTCTGTGCAACGAAAATTGTATGCGTGAAAAACTGCATATCTCGAAATATACGATGATCTGAGACAAGCGACGACTGCAGAACGCGAGATTACTTTGCTCTGCGAATCGTGAATCGTGATCTTCATTTTTACCGTTTAGCGTTACCACGTCGTTCAACCGGTACATGTATCATCGTGTTTAAAAAGAAATCATTTACTTAACGTTACATCCACCTCTAGTTTCATCTTGTATAAGTACGAATTTATTATTTACTTTAATAAATCTATTATATTCCGTGATGTTTTAATTAATTCATAGTACAAACAAAATACATCATCCAATGAAGGAACAATGTATGATGCCGAGGAAGGTGATACCGAGAACAGTAATAAAACTCTTTGGGATTATTTAGCGAAAAGTGATAAGTCCGAAACCTCTGAATGATTGAAGTGTTCTGCCGTTATAAAATTAAAATGTAAACATTGTATAGATCTGAAGTCGCAGTTGTAACTAATAACATCGAAAAGTATATATGCAAAACATATAATGTTTTGCAAGCAGCCTTCTAGTCACGGATTGGCGACAATTGCGAGAATGCAATACCAAAAAAAAACTAAAACAATTTACAACTTTTACGTTAAAGAAAATTTCATAGAAAAAAATGATATCTCGGTTGCTAAGGATGGCTTTACTTTTAACGCCTTTTGTAAATCTGCAGATATAAGATATTTATTTCTGAAAAGTGGTTTTAGACTTCCAATTTCTCCGAATGCAATAAGATCCATAGTTATTTCATTCTCGGATTCTGTAAAAGTCTACATGATAAATAAATGTAGGAAACTCCAAGAACAAAAGCAATATTTTCGTTAATATTTGATGAATGGACGTCACGAAAGAATCGGCGATACTTGAATATAAATGTGTATTGTAAAGAGCAACATTTTCATCTGAGTTTCATTCGAGTTCTTGGTTCACACACGACAGACCACTGCGTGAACGTACTTGAAGATCGACTGAAATGTTTCAATTTAAACGTAAAAGAGGATGTTATCAGCATAACTACTGATGGAGGGAGTATGATGGCAAAAGTTTATAGACTTGTGCTTCGTTATCGATAATTTTGTTATGCACGCAGCATACAACTTGCCGTTATTGACGTTTTATATAAAAAAAAATTGGAACAAGATTCGTCACCGATTCGCTTGAACATGCTTGACAATGAGGACGATTACGTTGAGGCTGAAGAGGGTGACATATTAGTAATTTTAAGGCCCCCTCTCTGTAGAAATAGTTTTAAATTCTCGAGATCTTATTGCAAAAGTACGAGAGGCCGTGGCGGCCTTCAAAAAATTGCCAACAACAAATTATGTTTACTTGCAGAAATATATGCAGGAAGAACACGGTAAGAGATTACAGTTAATTTTGGATTGTAAGACTCGTTGGAATAGTTTGCTTAATGTGTTGGAACGCTTTTACAACTTAAGATTGTGTATAAGTAAGGCGTTAATTGACGTAGAATTATAAGTAGATTTCACCGAGGAAGAGTGGCCCAAAATAAATGGCTTAAAGTTACGTCTGGGACCAACTAAGCTATGTCTCGAAGTAATGTGCAAAAGAGATTCAACTCTGATAACTGTAGAAACAACTTCTCGTTTTATCTTGGAAGAATTTGACAAATAATATATTCCTCTCAACAGAGATTTAGCCGCAGCCTTTTGTAAAAGAATAAGACAACGACCGAACTGATATAAGCCGAACGCTAATTTAGTTGCAAAATCCAAACAAATTTGAACATGATTTCTGAAGTCTAAAAGATATTGCATTTGCATTCCCTAAAAAAGTTTTAATACGTAAAGAACTAAAAAAACTTCGAGAATGGGTTCTTAAGAATACATGTGGGGATAATAATATTAGTGAACTCGATACTGTATCAAACTACTTCGGAGGAAACGAAAAACAATATATTCAAAAAGAAACCACAGCCGAATTTAACATTACAGGATGAGCTAGAGTTTCAATTGCAAAATGACTATTCCGAACTAACTGAAACAAAGGGTTTTTCGGAAGACATTTGACAAAATTTTAAAGAAAGAGATGAACGCTTCTGAAAGAGACGGCACAAAAGGAAAATATTTGCTCGAGCTTATGAATATTTATTAATCATTGCCCCTACAAGTCTAGAGGCTGAACGAGCTTCTTCTGCCGCCGGATATCTTTGCAATGACTTGAGGCGTAGCCTAGGAAAACGAAATTATTAGCTGTCTTTGATTTTTAAGGTCATATTTTTAAAAATCTGAAAATAAAGTTTAACTTTTATGACTCAAGTTAACTAATTAATTAAATAAACAAAATTTATTTCCTCATTAATTGCGTATGCATAAATCCCGCGGGACAATTGCTTGGGATTGGAACCCCTAGCTACAAAAAGCAATGATCTACACCAAAAATACATTATAAGAGAACGTCGTAAGAGAACGCCAAGCTGATAGTTCTTTTTTGCAGCAGGTCAAACCTTGATGTACCTTAAAACTCCTGTCTTGGATTATATGAAACTGAAAAGCAAGTATTTTTCAATAAATATAACTAGGCATTTATTGATGTACAAACAAAGGGTATATCCGGATAAAGGAGTCAAAAGTGCCCCTAAACCAAATTCGATTTGCCATGGGTCACTCGAAAGCTTATCAAAAAAGTACAATGTGTGCCAAGTTTCAGCTCCGTATCTCGATTAGGGGGGGAGTAATTGCCAATAACCAAAAATCACATTTTTCAAAAAATCAAGGGCCCTTTAATTAATCAACCACATATTATAGAATGTTTTCAGATTTTTAAATTAGAAAACCAATCTGTGAAAAATAAAAAACGAAAGAAAAGAAATGATGAAAGATGCCGGTTTGGGAATGAGAGTCGCGGTACTAGATTCATATTTTCTGAGTAAGTACATATTATTGGTACTATTGTACTGAATTTTTTCAGATATTTCGGTTTGGTGCACCATAGTTAAAAAAATCAAAAATTAACTTTTTCCTTGTTTCTTGAGTGCCCCAGTCATTTATACAGCGATTTTTGATACATTCTTGATCAGATAAATGCTTTATGCAATGCTCAATGTTTCTAGGCATAGCAAACAAACACAGGAACTAATGGAACTAAATAAACCGAACCATTTGTCATTACGTCATACACATTACACTCCATAATACATAAGGGATTTTCAAGAGCGTCGGTGGTCCTGCGGCAAAGTACATGACTGCCAAGCCGCTGCGGTGACTTGTCGAAGGTTCGAGCCATTTTTAGGTAACTCTTTTTGCTTTTTTTTTAATTCCCAACTATATCAAGATGTTCAATGTCTGTTTGCAAATGTTTTAATAATTTTTTTTTATGTTTTAGTTTGTAGTGTACGTAAATATGACTTTAGGGTGCCCTTTATACTATCGTTTCAATTACGGTATTGTTTACCATTTCCTACGCTCAAGTAATATGTGTGAAGGATTTGCGAATCTCTTACCTTTAATAGTTGTAGATGGATTGTGTTAAAGATACTTATCTTTAATAATTATAGATAGGTAGCAGCGAAAATAGCTCGTGATGTCCTCAGTGTTTCTTTTAGTTTCTTCAGTTCCTTTTCTCCATAATCTATCAATTATATGCAGCTGTAGAATGATTTATATTGTCTAATATTAAACACACATGTAGTCTTTGTTTTAAAGATACTTATCTTTAAGAACTATGGATGAGAAATACTGGATGTCGTACGAAGTTCGGTAGCTTCTTTTCTATATCAATGAAAAAGATAAGTATCTTTAAAACAAAGACTACACACATGTTCAATATTAGAAATTATAACAAACTCTATATTTCTATTTAATTGTTAGGGTATAGGGACATCATGTGCGACATCCAGGATTTCCCATCCGTACTTCTTAAAGATAAGGATCGTTAAAACAAAGACTACATGTGCGCTTAATATTAGAAAATATAAATAATTCTACGGTTGCATATAATTGATAGAGTGTGGTGAAAAGGAACTGCAGAAACTAAAAGAAACACTGAGGACATCACGAGCTATTTTCGCTGCTACCTATCTATAATTACACTGTCCAACAAATTTCAACTTTTTTTCTGTTTTGCAATATCCACTAGGTGATCCTTGTAGAGTTTCTCGTCCTGATTACGAATCCGGAAGCAGAATTGCTCTATCACCCTCAGATTTCGAAAAACACGAGTTTTTGTAAAAACATGCGAGTTTTGGCAAAAAAGAGGAATTACGTGAAAACTAAAAACGATAGAAAGTTCACCTTGGTCTTAAAAGGTAGGGGAGAGTTTCCCGAATACAATGATATATAATTTTGTAATATTTTATGGTTCTAAATGCTTGTCAATGGCGATCAAAGTTCAAAAAAGGGACGATGCGCGTACTTTCCACTCACTACTTTTGCATTTGTAGGAAATTTTAGGTCTCTGGCATGAAATCGTTTCACGGTATCGGATTCTGTATGCATTTCTGAAGAAGAAACTGTTCGGAGAAACTGCCGGAACGGTTTTTAATTCGAACAGGTCGAGAAAATGTGCATCGGCAGCGCGTTGACAACGCTTTGCCGCCATGCGGCCATCGCTCGCGTGTGCCGGGCCGGCAGGGCAGTAGCCGCGCATCAACGACATCAAGTGGATCCCCTTACATAGCACCTGCTTTCTAACAATGTATGTTTCATTTCGTTCATGTATTCTTGGACCATAATTCCGAAAGTACAACAGTCTTACGAATCACACTCAGTTTTAATACGATGTCAACTGACGCAAACAACATTGTTTATGAACTTACAAAATTTTCATTGTTATGATTGTATGCAATTTGAGATATTGTCCCAAATATATCAATATTTGAAATTTCTCAAATAATATTTGAAGCCAATGCGAAACCCATTTAGGTATCATTTGTATATCTTTTTTAAACAGATTCCTTGCAATTCTTCTGAAATATAGCTGAAAGCGGAAAAGTAATATAATTTTGAGGGGTTTCATGAAGACGAGGATGTGAGAGTCTTATCACAGTACATTGTCGAAATATAAATGTCGCTTGACATCTTTCTGTACCATTCGATGTAAAGGGAGAAAAAGTAAATAATCAACGTACAAACGGCCAGCAAGTAAGAACCACTTTTAATTTTGTTGACGTGAGCGAAACTGCAGGTACATTTTTACTTCCTTCTTTACCGGGGAAGGCCTTTTATATCAATTAGGATGCAGAGAGAAAGGTTAGATCGAAAGGTCACAAATAATTTTCTTAGGATTAAAAGGCTTCGTATTAACAAATCATATGTACTTACGCAGAAATACTGAAAGCTCAGGGTGATTCGTAAGACTTTATTGTACTTCCGGAATTATTGCCCAAGAAAGCAGTTATTATTGTTAAAAAACAGGTGCTATGTAAGGGGATCCACGCGATGTCGTTCACGCGTGGCTACGGCCCTGCCGGCCCGGCACACGCGAGTGATGGCCGCATGGCGGCAAAGCGTCGTCAACGCGCTGCCGATGCACATTTTCTCGACCTGTTCGAATTAAAAACCGTTCCGGCAGTTTTTCTGGACAGTTTCTTCTTCAGAAATGCATACAGAATCCGATACCGTGAAGCGATTTCATGCCAGAGACCTAAATTTTCCTACAAATGCAAAAGTAGTGAGTGGAAAGTACGCGCATCGTCCCTTTTTTGAACTTTGATCGCCATTGAAAAGCATTCAGAACCATAAAATATTACAAAATTATACATCATTGTATTCGGGAGACTCTCCCCTACCTTTTAAGACCAAGATGAACTTTCTATCGTTTTTAGTTTTCACGTAATTCCTCTTTTTTGCCCAAAATCGCATGTTTTTACAAAAACTTATGTTTTTCGAAATCTGAGGGTGATAGAGCAATTCTGCTTCCGGATTCGTGTTCAGGACGAGTTACACTATAAGTGTCACCTAGTGGTTATTACAAAACAAAATTCGTGTTGAACAGTGTTATTAAAGATAAGTATCTTTAACACAATACATCTACAACTATTAAAGGTAAGAGATTCGCAAATCCTTCACACATATTACTTCAGCGTAAGAAATGTTAAAAAATACCGTAATTGAAACGGTAGCATAAAGAGCACCCCAAAGTCATATTTACGTACACCACAGACTAAAATATTCAAAAAAAATTAATAAAACATTTTTAAAGAAACATTGAACATCTTGATGTAGTTAGGAATCAGAAAAAAAAAGTTACCTAAAAAGGACTCGAACCTACGAAAAGTCAGCGCAGCCGCTTGGCAGTCCTGTACTTTTCCGCAGAACCACCGACGCTTTTGAAAGTCCCTTACGTATTACGGAGTGTAATGAGCATGACGTAATAACAAATGGTTCGATTTATTTAGTTTCATTAGTTCCTGTGTTTGTTCGCTATGCGTGAAAATATTTAACATTGCATAAAGCATTTATCTGATCAAGAATGTACCAAAAATCGCTGTATAATTGACTGCGGCACGCAAGAAACAAGGAAAAAGTGAGTTTTTGATTTTTTTAACTATGGCGCACCAAACCGAAAAATCTGAAAAAAATATAGTACAATAGTACCAATAATATGTACTTACTCAAAAAATATGAATCTAATACCGTGACTCCTTCATTCCCAAACCGGCATTTTTCATCATTTTTTTTTTCGTTTTTTATTTTTCACAGGTTGGTTTTCTAATTTAAAAATCTGAAAAAATTCTATAATGTGTGGTTGATTAATCAAAGGGTCCCTGATTTTTTTTCAGAATTTTTCATCCACGCAGATCAGAGAAATTGGTCAAAAATGTGATTTTTTATTTTTGGCAATTACTCCCCCCCTAGTCGAGATACGGAGCTGAAACTTGGCAGACATTGTACTTTTTTGATAAGCTTTCGAGTGACCCATGGCAAATCGAATTTGGTTTAGGGGCACTTTTGACTCCCTTATCCGGATATACCCTTTATCACAAGATTTACAGCAAAATTAGATATCTTCTCCTTCAAAGCTACACCATTTTGCAATTTCAAAAAAGAATAAAAGATGGCTCTGTTACTGCCTAGACCTAGGTATGGAAGCATACTTAATAAAAAAATTTTATTGTCTAGTTTTAAATAATCCGAAACGGGTACTTTCGTCTACTGTGTTACGCACGGTGAAATTATTTCATAATTTTGATTCGTTCGGGAACGTGTCATCCAGGACGACGGTTGGAATTTTTACAAATGTTTATAATCATAAGACGCGTACACGACCAAGCCCGCACCTGCACACTTGGGACCCCTCCTAAAGGAAACTCAGACCCTGGGAGAGACAGACCAAATTCCTGGGAGGCGCCAGCCCTACAAGGAATAAACAGAATCCGGGAAAACAGAAGACCACCCTCGCAGCGTTCCCACGAAACTGGAGCAACTGCAGTTACCCCTTCCACAATTACGAGCCTAATTTTCGAGTATATAAGGACCACGAAATTCAATCAAAGCGGGCCAGTCCTGGTCACGCGTTCGTTGCGTTAGTTTCGTTCGTTGACACAGACATTGCAAGATCGGGTTAATCCCCTTCGAGCAAATATCTCCTTTCAGTACGTAGTTACTGCTTGGCTTTCATACCTCAATCTTCGGTGAGCCCCCGTGTAATTATTATACGTAAAACCCGTGGATTCATTGTATACGCTCAATCTTTGTAACTTCCATATCATCTTGAATATACCAGTCATAGTTTTCTCGCAAGTTGTTGTTCCATTGCACCTTCTTCCAATACATAGGAAATCCTCGATTTGAACGGGACCCACAAAGTACATCATAGCCGCTCGTGGTGTACGCACGTTACGAGTTCCTTTACCTGAACCCAACCTGACCATCCGTGTTTATACGGCTACCCGGCGTGTACGTCGGCTGTCCGGAAACACACACCTTCCTTGATTCTGGTGAGCCGGCTACGTGGCGCTTCACACCCGCCAAATAGTCCGGAGATCCGGAATCCTTCCATCCGCGCCTATCGGCTACCTGACGACGTCAGCTGTCCAGAGAAGCGCACTCTTTCCCTTTGCTGTGACTCTCGGCTATCCGACGCTTCACAACCGTCGGCCAGTCCTGGGAGAACACAGACCTCTTCCCAGGTCAGTCATTCAAGTTTTGACCTGTTAACCCACTACCCGGTTATCAGGTGTAACCATAACCCTTGAACCTTTTTCCTGGCCAAACTCGCCAAGCCCTGGCTCGTAACAACTGCAAAGAGGACAATCAGCTCGGCGCCCTCTCACGATGTTTTTAGAATCTTTTTTTAATTTTGATAACTGTTATTTAATTAGCAAAAATTAGCTGCTTTCTCGGGTTGTCACAGTAGTGTAACTCCTCCAAATCATTTTTGAAAGTATCATTTAAAATATAATGATAAAAGATGAGGGAAACAGAAAATGAATAAAATATTCTGGGTTAATATTACATACACAGCTAAGCTTAGTCATATATTCTTACATACACCCTGTAATATATAACTTCGATCTGCAGATTGGTATTGCAAGTCTGACCCAACGCTATTTAAATTTGAAGTCTTGTATATGTTTGTAGTTGAATTATATGTTATAAGTGGTCTCTTCGTAGGTATGCTCCACGCTGGTTTGTACTTTTCATGGCTGGGTTTTATATACCAAGCTTCTGGGTCATATACAGAATTGTACTTTACACACATAACAGGACTCGTAGACCTCCTAAAATTTTTAATACCATAATTTTATTATCTGACAATAAGCTGCAATTTGAAGTGTTTGCAAGTATATCCCAAAATTGTTAATAACCCATGTTTCTTAGACTTTTACGTCTTATATTCCAAGTGTAGAAGGATTAAATACAAAGCATCAGATCCTATGTCGCAAAACAGTTTTTAATTAACAGAATGAACAGATCTTTGTATTGTAGTGTTGATGATCATACAAGTAGTTCAAAATAGTTATAGAAGTATTCAATACTAATGTTACAAAAGTATTTGTATAATAATCACGTCATACGTTTTGTACTATGCGACCACAACGAATTCTCGCGAAGATGAACTTTGATTTCATGTACGCGATGGTCGCTGCGCTCTACGGCAAACTAATGTCGTGAGGGCTAGTTCCAATGGTGGTGAAGTCGTAGTGGTGTGAACACTTATTGTATTTCTTTATGTCAATACAAAGTTGCGTGGCTGGTGGTGTTTTTGTAGTATCGGTTCGATATCTCTCACTGTTCTGCCGCGCCGATCTCTTGTCGCCAAAAATGTTGACTTGATCGGGTTTGGTGTGGGAAGTCGGTGGGTGGAGCTAAATTTCTATTGGTTGTTAAATTTTGTAAATTTGGGAAGAGGGATAAGTAGGTGGGAGGAAAACGTTGGAAGGAGACGTGAAGGTGTGTAGTGGTGGGAAGAAATGGTCAGTAGGTGAGGCGTAAGGGTAGTTTATGGTTTGTTTCTTGTCGTTTCTGGGATTATAAAAGTGAAAGTTGGGAATGTTAGGACATTACTCTGTTTATGGCTTAAGCTGCTGGAGGAGAATTTTGTCACGTAGGTGATTAGGGTAGTGGTCCCCAGCTTAGGGTACCTGGACGGTTTATGGGACCGTACACGTTTGATTAATGAAGAATAATACCATTGTTTACATTCAATAACTAAAAGGACAGTCAATGTGTCCAACGGCGTGCTGCAAAACTACTAATATTAAAAATATGCATTATTTTATATGTACAACATGAATGTGTCCTGTGCAAGACAATATGTCAGAGTATAAGAGAGGATCTATAGTAAATCTAAACATGTGATTGTTAGTTTAATTTTCAAGAAGATTTAAAGGTCTAATACTTTAAATCCAATACTGAAATATAGCGATAGGATAACATTTTCATTGACAGGAACAAAGCTAATGTAACTGTGAAACAGATTAATATATCGATAGTATATCCATAATATACCCATAGAGCCATAATTATCAACTAATGTGAACAAGTATGAAACATATTAGGTTTCCAATAAAAATTTAACCATGTTAGGTGATCCAGATACCTTAAAAGATGTGACTACCGTATAATGATATTTACAGCCCAAGTCAAATATTAGAATATTTAAAATATCAAAACAGAAGAGTCTCGAAGAAAATAATTTGATAGCAAGGTTGACAGACGGAATAAAGAACTGTTTCGGAGGAGATAATCAGGCACGCAAGGCCAAGAGATAAGGGCTGTCGAAAAGTAAGACGTCATTGACCAAGGGTATAAAAGTGGATCAGGTTACAACGCAGATGATTCAGATTCAGATTCAGTACTAAAGACCTCAAACAAGGGACTCAGGAATAAAGACATCAGATAAAGATAGTTGTACTGTATAGAAATAAAGTAAATTGTTTTTAAAAACAAATCTATCGAATTATTTGGTGTGACAATATCAAATCCATTAGTAGCATTAAATAAAAAGTATTTAGAAGTTCAACTCTTAATTATTTAGATATTTGTATACGAATATATCGTAACATAATATATCGTATTCTGCAAAAGTGGAATGTGGAATATAATAATAGTAGTGCCTAAATGTTTTTTAACCTGTATTATACATTAGTTTACCTGAACTTTTTTAATTACATTACATCACAGAAAAAGTACAGATTTTACTACTTACAAACAGTCAATTTTGTTAAAGACAGATCTCAGACGTCTCAGTTCATCCCCTTGATGTGAAATTTGATTCGAAAATCCCCAATTTCCAATACATTCTGCTACACTTGTACTCTTTATGCAATTCAAGGTAGTTTCCATTTTTATTTCCGTGCATTAATAGTTAGGTAATCATTAACTATTGCAGTAATTAACTTGATAAATTTTTAGTGTCCGTTACGTTAAAACACTCCTTAACCAACGATGATAAATGTCATATGTACGTATAACAAAGCAGTAATTGCCAACTTCAAAGCTTATTTACTGTTCAATACAGGGTGTTCGGCAACAAATATTTTTAAATAGCGGGTAATTCAATCGCTGTTTGACTCAAAGGAAATGCCGCCAAAAGACACTGCGGTGAAAACACCACAGAAGTACATTGTGAGCCTATGCCTTGTAATGGACACAGAAAAAATTTAGACTATCAACTTCGGTAACAAGAGATTTTTTTATTCCAAAACGTAAATTCGGACTATTACAGCGATTGTCGATCGTATAGCAATACTCTACTAGCCGAAATTGAGCTACGTGGAAGATGTACGGAGGGTTTTTAAAGATCGTAGGATATGTGGAGTAGGGATGGAAAGAGCAAGTTCCATGCGATAGTGTGACCGATTGCGAATGACCAGGGTTCATAGGGCACGGGTGACTCGGTGTTTGGAATAAGATAATGTGGTTTTAGATAGTTACGGTCAAGGGGAGATTGAACACGTTTTTAAAAAACACGAACTTTATTGACACGCGAAGGATAGCGGATGGTTATAATGGACTCGAATACTTGAGTTGTCGAGTCTTCCATTAGTCGTCACTTCGCTTCACTTCCTTTGTTGTTCATCACTTCCTGAGTCCTTAAGTTCTTAAGTTGTTGCGTAGAAGTAGCTCCATCCCTTATACAGGGTGTCCCAGAACTATCGGAAGAGCCGAAGAGGGGCGATAGCTGAGGTGATTCTGAACACCTTTTTCCTTTGTGAAAATGTTGTCTGAGGCTTCGTTTTTAAATGGTTAACGAAAAACATTGACTAATCAAAGCGCGCGTAGAGCCCGCGTTCAGTGACGGCGCACGAAGCGTCGTGCTAGGTAGCGAC
>JALHAQ010000189.1:0-13541 GCA_023838395.1 Holcopasites calliopsidis
CGGATCTTCAATCTGTTTGCGCCATTCGCTTCAGCAGCACAAATTGCATGCGAAATGACAGTTGCCGACGTCGAAATGAAGTGATTTCAAGAGATATCGTCGTAATTACACGTTCTCGATTAGGTTATGTTTGCCTCGTGTAACCGCTACAAACGCCCATAACTCCTGAACGCGACGTCGTATCTTTAATCTGCTTGCGGCATTCGCTTCAGCAGCACAAATTGCATGCGAAATGACAGTGGCCGACGTCGAAATGAAGTGATTTCAAGAGATATCGTCGTAATTACACGTTCTCGATTAGGTTAGGTTTGCCTCGTGTAACCGCTACAAACGCCAGTAACTCCTGAACACGACGTCGGATCTTGAATCTGTTTGCGCCATTCGCTTCAGCAGCACAAATTACATGCGAAATCACAGTCGCCGGCGTCGAAATGCCGTGATTTCAAGAGATATCGTCGTAACTACACGTTTTCGATTAGGTTAGGTTAGGTTCGGTTTGCCTCGTACAACCGCTACAAATGCCCGTAACTCCTGAACGCGACGTCGGATCTTCAATCTGCTTGCGGCATTCGCTTCAGCAGCACAAATTGCATGCGAAATGACAGTCGCCAACGTCGAAATGCCGTGATTTCAAGAGATATCGTCGTAATTACATGTTTTCGCTTAGGTTAGGTTAGGTTCGGTTTGCCTCGTACAACCGCTACAAATGCCCGTAACTCCTGAACGCGATGTCGGATCTTTAATCTGCTTGCGGCATTCGCTTCAGCAGCACAAATTGCATGCGAAATGACAGTGGCCGACGTCGAAATGAAGTGATTTCAAGAGATATCGTCGTAATTACACGTTTTCGATTAGGTTAGGTTTGCCTCGTGTAACCGCTACAAACGCACGTAACTCCTGAACACGACGTCCGATCTTCAATCTGCTTGCGGCATTCGCTTCAGCAGCACAAATTGCATGCGAAATGACAGTCGCCGACGTCGAAATGAAGTGATTTCAAGAGATATCGTCGTAATTACACGTTCTCGATTAGGTTAGGTTTGCCTCGTGTAACCGCTACTAACGCCCGTAACTCCTGAACACGACGTCGGATCTTCAATCTGTTTATGCCATTCGCTTCAGCAGCACAAATTGCATGCGAAATGACAGTTGCCGACGTCGAAATGAAGTGATTTCAAGAGATATCGTCGTAATTACACGTTCTCGATTAGGTTAGGTTTGCCTCGTGTAACCGCTACAAACGCCCGTAACTCCTGAACGCGACGTCGGATCTTTAATCTGCTTGCGGCATTCGCTTCAGCAGCACAAATTGCATGCGAAATGACAGTGGCCGACGTCGAAATGAAGTGATTTCAAGAGATATCGTCGTAATTACACGTTTTCGCTTAGGTTAGGTTAGGTTCGGTTTGCCTCGTAAAACCACTAACAACGCCCGTAACTCCTGAACGCGATGTCGGATCTTTAATCTGCTTGCGGCATTCGCTTCAGCAGCACAAATTGCATGCTAAATGACAGTGGCCGACGTCGAAATGAAGTGATTTCAAGAGATATCGTCGTAATTACACGTTCTCGATTAGGTTAGGTTTGCCTCGTGTAACCGCTACAAACGCCCGTAACTCCTGAACACGAAGTCGGATCTTCAACCTGCTTGCGGCATTCGCTTCAGCAGCACAAATTGCATGCGAAATGACAGTTGCCGACGTCGAAATGACGTGATTTCAAGAGATATCGTCGTAATTACACGTTATCGATTAGGTTAGGTTAGGTTCGGTTTGCCTCGTAAAACCGCTAACAACGCCCGTAACTCCTGAACGCGATGTCGGATCTTTAATCTGCATGCGGCATTCGCTTCAGCAGCACAAATTGCATGCGAAATGACAGTGGCCGACGTCGAAATGAAGTGATTTCAAGAGATATCGTCGTAATTACACGTTCTCGATTAGGTTAGGTTTGCCTCGTGTAACCGCTACAAACGCCCGTAACTCCTGAACACGACGTCGGATCTTCAATCTGCTTGCGGCATTCGCTTCAGCAGCACAAATTGCATGCGAAATGACAGTTGCCGACGTCGAAATGAAGTGATTTCAAGAGATACCGTCGTAACTACACGTTTTCGATTAGGTTAGGTTAGGTTCGGTTTGCCTCGTACAACCGCTACAAATGTCCGTAACTCCTGAACGCGACGTCGGATCTTCAATCTGCTTGCGGCATTCGCTTCAGCAGCACAAATTGCATGCGAAATGACAGTTGCCGACGTCGAAATGAAGTGATTTCAAGAGATACCGTCGTAATTACACGTTCTCGATTAGGTTAGGTTTGCCTCGTGTAACCGCTACAAATGCCCGTAACTCCTGAACGCGACGTCGGATCTTCAATCTGCTTGCGGCATTCGCTTCAGCAGCACAAATTGCATGCGAAATGACAGTTGCCGACGTCGAAATGAAGTGATTTCAAGAGATATCGTCGTAATTACACGTTCTCGATTAGGTTATGTTTGCCTCGTGTAACCGCTACAAACGCCCATAACTCCTGAACGCGACGTCGTATCTTTAATCTGCTTGCGGCATTCGCTTCAGCAGCACAAATTGCATGCGAAATGACAGTGGCCGACGTCGAAATGAAGTGATTTCAAGAGATATCGTCGTAATTACACGTTCTCGATTAGGTTAGGTTTGCCTCGTGTAACCGCTACAAACGCCCGTAACTCCTGAACACGAAGTCGGATCTTCAATCTGCTTGCGGCATTCGCTTCAGCAGCACAAATTGCATGCGAAATGACAGTTGCCGACGTCGAAATGAAGTGATTTCAAGAGATACCGTCGTAACTACACGTTTTCGATTAGGTTAGGTTAGGTTCGGTTTGCCTCGTACAACCGCTACAAATGCCCGTAACTCCTGAACGCGACGTCGGATCTTCAATCTGCTTGCGGCATTCGCTTCAGCAGCACAAATTGCATGCGAAATGACAGTCGCCAACGTCGAAATGCCGTGATTTCAAGAGATATCGTCGTAATTACATGTTTTCGCTTAGGTTAGGTTAGGTTCGGTTTGCCTCGTACAACCGCTACAAATGCCCGTAACTCCTGAACGCGATGTCGGATCTTTAATCTGCTTGCGGCATTCGCTTCAGCAGCACAAATTGCATGCGAAATGACAGTGGCCGACGTCGAAATGAAGTGATTTCAAGAGATATCGTCGTAATTACACGTTTTCGATTAGGTTAGGTTTGCCTCGTGTAACCGCTACAAACGCACGTAACTCCTGAACACGACGTCCGATCTTCAATCTGCTTGCGGCATTCGCTTCAGCAGCACAAATTGCATGCGAAATGACAGTCGCCGACGTCGAAATGAAGTGATTTCAAGAGATATCGTCGTAATTACACGTTCTCGATTAGGTTAGGTTTGCCTCGTGTAACCGCTACTAACGCCCGTAACTCCTGAACACGACGTCGGATCTTCAATCTGTTTATGCCATTCGCTTCAGCAGCACAAATTGCATGCGAAATGACAGTTGCCGACGTCGAAATGAAGTGATTTCAAGAGATATCGTCGTAATTACACGTTCTCGATTAGGTTAGGTTTGCCTCGTGTAACCGCTACAAACGCCCGTAACTCCTGAACGCGACGTCGGATCTTTAATCTGCTTGCGGCATTCGCTTCAGCAGCACAAATTGCATGCGAAATGACAGTGGCCGACGTCGAAATGAAGTGATTTCAAGAGATATCGTCGTAATTACACGTTTTCGCTTAGGTTAGGTTAGGTTCGGTTTGCCTCGTAAAACCACTAACAACGCCCGTAACTCCTGAACGCGATGTCGGATCTTTAATCTGCTTGCGGCATTCGCTTCAGCAGCACAAATTGCATGCTAAATGACAGTGGCCGACGTCGAAATGAAGTGATTTCAAGAGATATCGTCGTAATTACACGTTCTCGATTAGGTTAGGTTTGCCTCGTGTAACCGCTACAAACGCCCGTAACTCCTGAACACGAAGTCGGATCTTCAACCTGCTTGCGGCATTCGCTTCAGCAGCACAAATTGCATGCGAAATGACAGTTGCCGACGTCGAAATG
Organism: Holcopasites calliopsidis; assembly: GCA_023838395.1. NCBI lineage: Eukaryota > Metazoa > Arthropoda > Insecta > Hymenoptera > Apidae > Holcopasites > Holcopasites calliopsidis. Next base: position 4,075 of record JALHAQ010000189.1, read on the forward strand.
ACGTGATTTCAAGAGATATCGTCGTAATTACACGTTATCGATTAGGTTAGGTTAGGTTCGGTTTGCCTCGTAAAACCGCTAACAACGCCCGTAACTCCTGAACGCGATGTCGGATCTTTAATCTGCATGCGGCATTCGCTTCAGCAGCACAAATTGCATGCGAAATGACAGTGGCCGACGTCGAAATGAAGTGATTTCAAGAGATATCGTCGTAATTACACGTTTTTGCTTAGGTTAAGTTAGGTTCGGTTTGCCTCGTAAAACCGCTAACAACGCCCGTAACTCCTGAACGCGACGTCGGATCATCAATCAGCTTGCGGCATTCGCTTCAGCAGCACAAATTGCATGCGAAATGACAGTGGCCGACGTCGAAATGAAGTGATTTCAAGAGATATCGTCGTAATTACACGTTTTTGCTTAGGTTAAGTTAGGTTCGGTTTGCCTCGTGTAACCGCTACAAACGCACGTAACTCCTGAACACGACGTCCGATCTTCAATCTGCTTGCGGCATTCGCTTCAGCAGCACAAATTGCATGCGAAATGACAGTCGCCGAGGTCGAAATGAAGTGATTTCAAGAGATATCGTCGTAATTACACGTTCTCGATTAGGTTAGGTTTGCCTCGTGTAACCGCTACAAACGCCCGTAACTCCTGAACACGAAGTCGGATCTTCAATCTGCTTGCGGCATTCGCTTCAGCAGCACAAATTGCATGCGAAATGACAGTTGCCGACGTCGAAATGAAGTGATTTCAAGAGATACCGTCGTAATTACACGTTTTCGATTAGGTTAGGTTTGCCTCGTGTAACCGCTACAAACGCCAGTAACTCCTGAACACGACGTCGGATCTTGAATCTGTTTGCGCCATTCGCTTCAGCAGCACAAATTACATGCGAAATCACAGTCGCCGGCGTCGAAATGCCGTGATTTCAAGAGATATCGTCGTAACTACACGTTTTCGATTAGGTTAGGTTAGGTTCGGTTTGCCTCGTACAACCGCTACAAATGCCCGTAACTCCTGAACGCGACGTCGGATCTTCAATCTGCTTGCGGCATTCGCTTCAGCAGCACAAATTGCATGCGAAATGACAGTCGCCAACGTCGAAATGCCGTGATTTCAAGAGATATCGTCGTAATTACATGTTTTCGCTTAGGTTAGGTTAGGTTCGGTTTGCCTCGTACAACCGCTACAAATGCCCGTAACTCCTGAACGCGATGTCGGATCTTTAATCTGCTTGCGGCATTCGCTTCAGCAGCACAAATTGCATGCGAAATGACAGTGGCCGACGTCGAAATGAAGTGATTTCAAGAGATATCGTCGTAATTACACGTTTTCGATTAGGTTAGGTTTGCCTCGTGTAACCGCTACAAACGCACGTAACTCCTGAACACGACGTCCGATCTTCAATCTGCTTGCGGCATTCGCTTCAGCAGCACAAATTGCATGCGAAATGACAGTCGCCGACGTCGAAATGAAGTGATTTCAAGAGATATCGTCGTAATTACACGTTCTCGATTAGGTTAGGTTTGCCTCGTGTAACCGCTACTAACGCCCGTAACTCCTGAACACGACGTCGGATCTTCAATCTGTTTATGCCATTCGCTTCAGCAGCACAAATTGCATGCGAAATGACAGTTGCCGACGTCGAAATGAAGTGATTTCAAGAGATATCGTCGTAATTACACGTTCTCGATTAGGTTAGGTTTGCCTCGTGTAACCGCTACAAACGCCCGTAACTCCTGAACGCGACGTCGGATCTTTAATCTGCTTGCGGCATTCGCTTCAGCAGCACAAATTGCATGCGAAATGACAGTGGCCGACGTCGAAATGAAGTGATTTCAAGAGATATCGTCGTAATTACACGTTTTCGCTTAGGTTAGGTTAGGTTCGGTTTGCCTCGTAAAACCACTAACAACGCCCGTAACTCCTGAACGCGATGTCGGATCTTTAATCTGCTTGCGGCATTCGCTTCAGCAGCACAAATTGCATGCTAAATGACAGTGGCCGACGTCGAAATGAAGTGATTTCAAGAGATATCGTCGTAATTACACGTTCTCGATTAGGTTAGGTTTGCCTCGTGTAACCGCTACAAACGCCCGTAACTCCTGAACACGAAGTCGGATCTTCAACCTGCTTGCGGCATTCGCTTCAGCAGCACAAATTGCATGCGAAATGACAGTTGCCGACGTCGAAATGACGTGATTTCAAGAGATATCGTCGTAATTACACGTTATCGATTAGGTTAGGTTAGGTTCGGTTTGCCTCGTAAAACCGCTAACAACGCCCGTAACTCCTGAACGCGATGTCGGATCTTTAATCTGCATGCGGCATTCGCTTCAGCAGCACAAATTGCATGCGAAATGACAGTGGCCGACGTCGAAATGAAGTGATTTCAAGAGATATCGTCGTAATTACACGTTTTTGCTTAGGTTAAGTTAGGTTCGGTTTGCCTCGTAAAACCGCTAACAACGCCCGTAACTCCTGAACGCGACGTCGGATCATCAATCAGCTTGCGGCATTCGCTTCAGCAGCACAAATTGCATGCGAAATGACAGTGGCCGACGTCGAAATGAAGTGATTTCAAGAGATATCGTCGTAATTACACGTTTTTGCTTAGGTTAAGTTAGGTTCGGTTTGCCTCGTGTAACCGCTACAAACGCACGTAACTCCTGAACACGACGTCCGATCTTCAATCTGCTTGCGGCATTCGCTTCAGCAGCACAAATTGCATGCGAAATGACAGTCGCCGAGGTCGAAATGAAGTGATTTCAAGAGATATCGTCGTAATTACACGTTCTCGATTAGGTTAGGTTTGCCTCGTGTAACCGCTACTAACGCCCGTAACTCCTGAACACGACGTCGGATCTTCAATCTGTTTATGCCATTCGCTTCAGCAGCACAAATTGCATGCGAAATGACAGTTGCCGACGTCGAAATGAAGTGATTTCAAGAGATACCGTCGTAATTACACGTTTTCGATTAGGTTAGGTTTGCCTCGTGTAACCGCTACAAACGCCAGTAACTCCTGAACACGACGTCGGATCTTGAATCTGTTTGCGCCATTCGCTTCAGCAGCACAAATTACATGCGAAATCACAGTCGCCGACGTCGAAATGCCGTGATTTCAAGAGATATCGTCGTAATTACACGTTTTCGCTTAGGTTAGGTTAGGTTCGGTTTGCCTCGTAAAACCACTAACAACGCCCGTAACTCCTGAACGCGATGTCGGATCTTTAATCTGCATGCGGCATTCGCTTCAGCAGCACAAATTGCATGCGAAATGACAGTCGCCGACGTCGAAATGCCGTGATTTCAAGAGATATCGTCGTAATTACACGTTCTCGATTAGGTTAGGTTTGCCTCGTGTAACCGCTACAAACGCCCGTAACTCCTGAACACGAAGTCGGATCTTCAATCTGTTTGCGCCATTCGCTTCAGCAGCACAAATTGCAAGCGAAATGACAGTTGCCGACGTCGAAATGAAGTGATTTCAAGAGATATCGTCGTAATTACACGTTTTCGCTTAGGTTAGGTTTGCCTCGTGTAACCGCTACAAACGCCCGTAACTACTGAACACGAAGTCGGATCTTCAATCTGCTTGCGGCATTCGCTTCAGCAGCACAAATTGCATGCGAAATGACAGTCGCCGACGTCGAAATGCCGTGATATCAAGAGATATCGTCGTAATTACATGTTTTCGCTTAGGTTAGGTTAGGTTCGGTTTGCCTCGTACAACCGCTACAAATGCCCGTAACTCCTGAACGCGATGTCGGATCTTTAATCTGCTTGCGGCATTCGCTTCAGCAGCACAAATTACATGCGAAATGACAGTCGCCGGAGTCAAAATGCCGTGATTTCAAGAGATATCGTCGTAATTACACGTTTTCGATTAGGTTAGGTTTGCCTCGTGTAACCGCTACAAACGCACGTAACTCCTGAACACGACGTCCGATCTTCAATCTGTTTCCGCCATTCGCTGCGGCAACACAAATTGCATAGGTAATGACGGTTGCCGACGTCGAAATGCCCTGATTTCAAGAAATATCGCCCTATTTACGCGCTTTCGTTGAGTATTGCCTTGTACAACCGCTACAAACACCCGTAACTCCTAAACGCGACGTCGGATCTTTAATCTGCTTGCGGCATTCGCTTCAGCAGCACAAATTGCATACGAAATGACAGTTGCTGACGTCGAAATGAAGTGATTTCAGGAGATACCGTCGTAATTACACGTTTTCGATTAGGTTAGGTTTGCCTCGTGTAACCGCTACAAACGCCCGTAACTCCTGAACACGACGTCGGATCTTCAATCTGTTTGCGCCATTCGGTTCAGCAGCACAAATTGCATGCGAAATGACAGTGGCCGACGTCGAAATGATGTGATTTCAAGAGATATCGTCGTAATTACACGTTCTCGATTAGGTTAGGTTTGCATCGTGTAACCGCTACAATCGCCCGTAACTCCTGAACACGACGTAGGATCTTCAATCTGTTTGCGCCATTCGCTTCAGCAGCACAAATTTCATGCGAAATGACAGCTGCCGACGTCGAAATGAAGTGATTTCAAGAGATATCGTCGTAATTACACGTTCTCGATTAGGTTAGGTTTGCCTCGTGTAACCGCTACAAACGCCCGTAACTCCTGAACACGACGTCGGATCTTCAATCTGTTTGCGCCATTCGCTTCAGCAGCACAAATTGCATGCGAAATGACAGTTGCCGACGTCGAAATGAAGTGATTTCAAGAGATACCGTCGTAATTACACGTTCTCGATTAGGTTAGGTTTCCCTCGTGTAACCGCTACAAACGCCCGTAACTTCTGAACACGACGTCGGATCTTCAATCTGCTTGCGGCATTCGCTTCAGCAGCACAAATTGCATGCGAAATGACAGTCGCCGACGTCGAAATGCCGTGATTTCAAGAGATATCGTCGTAATTACACGTTTTCGCTTAGGTTAGGTTAGGTTCGGTTTGCCTCGTACAACCGCTACAAATGCCCGTAACCCCTGAACGCGACGTCGGATCTTCAATCTGTTTGCGCCATTCGCTTCAGCAGCACAAATTGCATGCGAAATGACAGTTGCCGACGTCGAAATGAAGTGATTTCAAGAGATATCGTCGTAATTACACGTTCTCGATTAGGTTAGGTTTGCCTCGTGTAACCGCTACAAACGCCCGTAACTCCTGAACACGACGTCGGATCTTCAATCTGTTTGCGCCATTCGCTTCAGCAGCACAAATTGCATGCGAAATGACAGTTGCCGACGTCGAAATAAAGTGATTTCAAGAGATATCGTCGTAATTACACGTTCTCGATTAGGTTAGGTTTGCCTCGTGTAACCGCTACAAACACCCGTAACTCCTGAACGCGACGTCGGATCTTTAATCTGCTTGCGGCATTCGCTTCAGCAGCACAAATTGCATGCGAAATGACAGTGGCCGACGTCGAAATGAAGTGATTTCAAGAGATATCGTCGTAATTACACGTTTTCGCTTAGGTTAGGTTAGGTTCGGTTTGCCTCGTAAAACCACTAACAACGCCCGTAACTCCTGAACGCGATGTCGGATCTTTAATCTGCTTGCGGCATTCGCTTCAGCAGCACAAATTGCATGCTAAATGACAGTGGCCGACGTCGAAATGAAGTGATTTCAAGAGATATCGTCGTAATTACACGTTCTCGATTAGGTTAGGTTTGCCTCGTGTAACCGCTACAAACGCCCGTAACTCCTGAACACGAAGTCGGATCTTCAACCTGCTTGCGGCATTCGCTTCAGCAGCACAAATTGCATGCGAAATGACAGTTGCCGACGTCGAAATGACGTGATTTCAAGAGATATCGTCGTAATTACACGTTATCGATTAGGTTAGGTTAGGTTCGGTTTGCCTCGTAAAACCGCTAACAACGCCCGTAACTCCTGAACGCGACGTCGGATCATCAATCAGCTTGCGGCATTCGCTTCAGCAGCACAAATTACATGCGAAATGACAGTCGCCGGCGTCGAAATGCCGTGATTTCAAGAGATATCGTCGTAACTACACGTTTTCGATTAGGTTAGGTTAGGTTCGGTTTGCCTCGTACAACCGCTACAAATGCCCGTAACTCCTGAACGCGACGTCGGATCTTCAATCTGCTTGCGGCATTCGCTTCAGCAGCACAAATTGCATGCGAAATGACAGTCGCCAACGTCGAAATGCCGTGATTTCAAGAGATATCGTCGTAATTACATGTTTTCGCTTAGGTTAGGTTAGGTTCGGTTTGCCTCGTACAACCGCTACAAATGCCCGTAACTCCTGAACGCGATGTCGGATCTTTAATCTGCTTGCGGCATTCGCTTCAGCAGCACAAATTGCATGCGAAATGACAGTGGCCGACGTCGAAATGCAGTGATTTCAAGAGATATCGTCGTAATTACACGTTCTCGATTAGGTTAGGTTAGGTTCGGTTTGCCTCATACAACCGCTACAAATGCCCGTAACTCCTGAACGCGACGTCGGATCTTCAATCTGCTTGCGGTATTCGCTTCAGCAGCACAAATTACATGCGAAATGACAGTCGCCGGAGTCAAAATGCCGTGATTTCAAGAGATATCGTCGTAATTACACGTTTTCGATTAGGTTAGGTTTGCCTCGTGTAACCGCTACAAACGCACGTAACTCCTGAACACGACGTCCGATCTTCAATCTGCTTGCGGCATTCGCTTCAGCAGCACAAATTGCATGCGAAATGACAGTCGCCGACGTCGAAATGAAGTGATTTCAAGAGATATCGTCGTAATTACACGTTCTCGATTAGGTTAGGTTTGCCTCGTGTAACCGCTACAAACGCCCGTAACTCCTGAACACGACGTCGGATCTTCAATCTGTTTATGCCATTCGCTTCAGCAGCACAAATTGCATGCGAAATGACAGTTGCCGACGTCGAAATGAAGTGATTTCAAGAGATACCGTCGTAATTACACGTTTTCGATTAGGTTAGGTTTGCCACGTGTAACCGCTACAAACGCCAGTAACTCTGAAACACGACGTCGGATCTTCAATCTGTTTGCGCCATTCGCTTCAGCAGCACAAATTACATGCGAAATCACAGTCGCCGACGTCGAAATGCCGTGATTTCAAGAGATATCGTCGTAATTACACGTTTTCGATTAGGTTAGGTTTGCCTCGTGTAACCGCTACAAACGCCCGTAACTCCTGAACTCGAAGTCGGATCTTCAATCTGTTTGCGCCATTCGCTTCAGCAGCACAAATTGCAAGCGAAATGACAGTTGCCGACGTCGAAATGAAGTGATTTCAAGAGATATCGTCGTAATTACACGTTTTCGCTTAGGTTAGGTTTGCCTCGTGTAACCGCTACAAACGCCCGTAACTCCTGAACACGAAGTCGGATCTTCAATCTGCTTGCGCCATTCGGTTCAGCAGCACAAATTGCATGCGAAATGACAGTGGCCGACGTCGAAATGATGTGATTTCAAGAGATATCGTCGTAATTACACGTTCTCGATTAGGTTAGGTTTGCATCGTGTAACCGCTACAATCGCCCGTAACTCCTGAACACGACGTAGGATCTTCAATCTGTTTGCGCCATTCGCTTCAGCAGCACAAATTGCATGCGAAATGACAGCTGCCGACGTCGAAATGAAGTGATTTCAAGAGATATCGTCGTAATTACACGTTCTCGATTAGGTTAGGTTTGCCTCGTGTAACCGCTACAAACGCCCGTAACTCCTGAACACGACGTAGGATCTTCAATCTGTTTGCGCCATTCGCTTCAGCAGCACAAATTGCATGCGAAATGACAGTGGCCGACGTCGAAATGCAGTGATTTCAAGAGATATCGTCGTAATTACACGTTCTCGATTAGGTTAGGTTAGGTTCGGTTTGCCTCATACAACCGCTACAAATGCCCGTAACTCCTGAACGCGACGTCGGATCTTCAATCTGCTTGCGGTATTCGCTTCAGCAGCACAAATTACATGCGAAATGACAGTCGCCGGAGTCAAAATGCCGTGATTTCAAGAGATATCGTCGTAATTACACGTTTTCGATTAGGTTAGGTTTGCCTCGTGTAACCGCTACAAACGCACGTAACTCCTGAACACGACGTCCGATCTTCAATCTGCTTGCGGCATTCGCTTCAGCAGCACAAATTGCATGCGAAATGACAGTCGCCGACGTCGAAATGAAGTGATTTCAAGAGATATCGTCGTAATTACACGTTCTCGATTAGGTTAGGTTTGCCTCGTGTAACCGCTACAAACGCCCGTAACTCCTGAACACGACGTCGGATCTTCAATCTGTTTATGCCATTCGCTTCAGCAGCACAAATTGCATGCGAAATGACAGTTGCCGACGTCGAAATGAAGTGATTTCAAGAGATACCGTCGTAATTACACGTTTTCGATTAGGTTAGGTTTGCCACGTGTAACCGCTACAAACGCCAGTAACTCTGAAACACGACGTCGGATCTTCAATCTGTTTGCGCCATTCGCTTCAGCAGCACAAATTACATGCGAAATCACAGTCGCCGACGTCGAAATGCCGTGATTTCAAGAGATATCGTCGTAATTACACGTTTTCGATTAGGTTAGGTTTGCCTCGTGTAACCGCTACAAACGCCCGTAACTCCTGAACTCGAAGTCGGATCTTCAATCTGTTTGCGCCATTCGCTTCAGCAGCACAAATTGCAAGCGAAATGACAGTTGCCGACGTCGAAATGAAGTGATTTCAAGAGATATCGTCGTAATTACACGTTTTCGCTTAGGTTAGGTTTGCCTCGTGTAACCGCTACAAACGCCCGTAACTCCTGAACACGAAGTCGGATCTTCAATCTGCTTGCGCCATTCGGTTCAGCAGCACAAATTGCATGCGAAATGACAGTGGCCGACGTCGAAATGATGTGATTTCAAGAGATATCGTCGTAATTACACGTTCTCGATTAGGTTAGGTTTGCATCGTGTAACCGCTACAATCGCCCGTAACTCCTGAACACGACGTAGGATCTTCAATCTGTTTGCGCCATTCGCTTCAGCAGCACAAATTGCATGCGAAATGACAGCTGCCGACGTCGAAATGAAGTGATTTCAAGAGATATCGTCGTAATTACACGTTCTCGATTAGGTTAGGTTTGCCTCGTGTAACCGCTACAAACGCCCGTAACTCCTGAACACGACGTAGGATCTTCAATCTGTTTGCGCCATTCGCTTCAGCAGCACAAATTGCATGCGAAATGACAGTTGCCGACGTCGAAATGAAGTGATTTCAAGAGATACCGTCGTAATTACACGTTCTCGATTAGGTTAGGTTTCCCTCGTGTAACCGCTACAAACGCCCGTAACTTCTGAACACGACGTCGGATCTTCAATCTGCTTGCGGCATTCGCTTCAGCAGCACAAATTGCATGCGAAATGACAGTCGCCGACGTCGAAATGCCGTGATTTCAAGAGATATCGTCGTAATTACACGTT